>CM076569.1:751886014-752069675 GCA_034641835.2 Pinus albicaulis
CTAACAAAAGCTTACAATGATTTCAAATTCCTCTCCACCATTCATATTGACCTTCTGTGTATGAGTCCTCACATTTCAATCTCCTCAGCTTGGTGTATGAGGCAGTCTTTTTACATATTGAAAAATGCTAGAGATACATATTTTTGCATTTCACATATTAGTCTAGGAATTTCACTCCTCCAATACTTTACATCTGTTTTATGGGATTTTTATATGACAGCCACCTCCAAATGATCTAAGTAGAGCACAAGTTTCAACAAGAAATTATATACATTACAAGTAAAACACATGTCAACAAGTTCCACAAGTAACATTTTGTGTAGAAATCGTTACTTACCTCATGTATTCACCAATAGCATATATAACTTGTTTTATGTTGTTATCAAAGTTGTATGGAAGAAATAGAGGTAGAACATACTAAAAAAAATGAAAAAATAAAGGTAATGAAAAAATGGATACCAATATAGAAATATAACAAAATAATTACCTTAATGAAGGTATGTCAGTTATAAATTTTGATCCCACCAAAATCACTTTTCTTCGTTAATATGTTATATAAGTTTAAAGAAAATTATTTGGGAAAAATAGTTTTTGAATAACCCCTTTTACAACATTTCTTTGTTGCTCTGTAAATAATCATGGAAGACTATATTGGTATCCATAACTATTTGAATGAATCATATTTTTCATTGCATGATTGGCTTCCTTAATATTGTCACTACAAATTTTGACATTTTTTTCTTGCCACTCATTCCATCTAATATTACCCATAATGTTTTTATTGCATTCTTCCCAATATGCACTGTATAAAAAAAAATGAGTTATTTATAGGTGCTCATAGTAGAGAAACATAATAAATTGTATAGGGTAACTTTTCTTTCCTCGTGGAACCTTATTAATTCCTTGATGCCCTCTTCGAAACATAAATGAAATTACAACAATAATTGTTAGATATAGTGAATATAATTCAATATAGTTAAAATTTGTAAATGTTATATTTGCTACATAGACTAATTGTTTACCTTAATGATTTGTATTATATTCGAACTTCCATAGGTGTAACAAAACACCTTTCTCTCCATGATATTTCCTTTTATCTCATGAGAAAGAACACAAAACTCCTTTCTCTCCATGAGATTTCCTTTTATCTCATGAGAAAAGGTAACTGTTTGTTAACTCTTCTAACTGCCCAACTTCTTGGTATTTGGAAGTTCGTTCATTCCAGATAGTCTTTTCTGGTAAATTGCCTCGTTGGCCATAACCAATTTTAAAAGAAAATAAAATCAAAATAATTTTAAATATAATCTTAAATATTAAATTCCTTCAGTTTGCTAAATTAATGTAGTGAAAGTAAATTGACTATTTACTTTTCACTAGGGGTGTTACATCTTCCCCCCCTTAAGCGAAACACCATCCTCAATGTTTCCTAACTTGAACACAAGCCTGAATATGCTTACACATAAAATATTTATTTCAATTCTCACGGGTAGTTCATCCCGACTATAGTACCTTTGCTGCACTTAATGCAGTAACTGCTTGCTTTATGTAACACCATTTCCTCTAAGTGAGAATACTCAAAAGCTCGATTATGGCCCTCCATTCCATCTTGATCTACATTCACCATCCTTGTGGTTATTAATTTCTCACCAATACTTATATAAATAAAATGGTTAGCATACCTCGTAACCCATCAAGGGCAATTTACACTCAATTTAAGTTGGTAGCATCATTATCACTGCATCATTATAAATTCTTTTATTTACCTAATGATTTTATCAATCAATGAATACCACTCATCATGGTATCAACTTTATTTACACTTCCTGTTAATCAATAACCAGGATATATTCAGATGTCAATAATTTTTGTCTCTCGTGAGAGATCATACTAGTTAGCACTATTGTACCTTTAGCCCTTATTCACCTATTTATGCATACTTGTTTTACATTAGTAAAGTTTAGGAGGGATTATTTTCCTTGCCACTAGTACAATAATGTCTACTTACCCAAGTGGATTAACTATATTAATCTTGGGTTTACCCCTTTTATCTATTAATTAAGTTGTTTGGAATTTATTACAATACAAAGTCCATTCTTCAGCCTATTTTTCAGTTTTGGCTCTATGCCATTGTCGCCTTGCAGATAATGGGAAAGTGTCATATATTTATGGTTTCATTATCATCCTCATATCAATTCTTAACGTGTTACTCACTTTATTGGGTCAGTGGGTTACCAAAGTAATCCGACTCTATTTGAAATAAACCAATACCACAACAGAAATGTCATTTACATGATTTATTAACATATCCAAATAACTGTCTAGAAAATATTGAAACAACATATGTCCCAAAATTCATATATCTTTCACCAACCAGTTTAACATCATGCAACCACACATTTATGGATATACCTGTTTCCTTAAAATTCAACTTACCGGATGCAACATTTAGAAAAGTTGTCACTATGTTGGAATTATGATATCCAGTGAGTCATGACTAAGTATTCTGGTTTAACCGTAATATTCGATATACATTGAGGATGCATTCTTTAATAATATTAAAGAGCTCAAATCCAACTTTATTTTCTTTTCTTAATCCTCTAGTAGAATTGGACTAGTGAGTAGAATCATTTTGGATACTTACTAAAAACAAACTATAATAAATTTGTAAGCTCTGCACATGGACAAGGATTGTGAGTATATGGATGGGAACCATCACAAGACAAATAGACTAATTTTTCTATACATGTATGCCCTAGGATACTGAACAAAATCCCACAGAAAGGCAATTGCATACATAAAAAAGGACGCCATTCTTTATGGAAATATCCATGCCCACAATATCATATATCTTGGGGGCATTATCAATCACCTCTAATGGTTGATCTGACGCTATGTTAACTTTGCATGCTTCTTTACAACTCACATATTTATGTAGACTTCCATAGTTATTTAGTTCCAAGGACCTGTTTAATACACAAGGCAGTCCCTTGGACTTGCAAGCTAGGGTGCATGATTGGCCTTGCCTTCCTATTATGATGGGAACATCTGAAATCTTCACTTAGATTCTGGGCCCTTCTAATTAACCCAACTATATCTTTGTCGAAGGTAATTATCACTGAGTGCTTTGGCCAGACACCACATTTGGCTAGATAACAGTTCAAGTCAGAGACTCGTTGTTACATCATCAACACTAAACAATAGTTTGTTGTATTTATATATATCCAGGCATAAAAAAGAACATAATTCTCATCTAACTTAGGATTTTTCCTACGAGGACACATCCAGTGACATAAATCATTCTCCAGAATACAAATACCAAATACAAGTCATCATTTTCATTATGCATGCAATGCCATCAAATCATTTCATTGTGCAATCAAAATCATCATCCACCAAGAGTGTGAACTCTCTCTTGTTCATTGCTCATTCATTAATACCTAAAATGTACATTCTTTTTTTCCAAAAAGAACTTAAAAGGTCAAAATAAGATCAAAAAATTATGTGTTCTCAAGACAATCAATAAAAACACTAATTTCAAGAGTAATCATCTTTGGTCTTGGATATAAATGGTTACCATTAACCATTTCCATTAGCCTTATGAGCTTTCCTTGCACAGTAAAAAATCCACTATTTGAAGTACCACCATCAATCATCAATGTCCAATTCTGAAGGTATCTACATGAGTTAGCACCCATTAGAGAAGAAATGGTATAAACACATACTTCATGGTTCTAATGCTGTTGGTTTTGAATAAGACTTCTTTCTTTCAAAGAAAAACATAGTTTTTTTTTTGCATACAAGCCTTCCCATGCTTTATGTCAAGAATGTGTGAAAAGTGTATTATTTACTATATACATAGATATCTTCTTATCCAAGAACCAATAAATTTATTCCAAATTTAAAAATAAAAAAATAAAAAATAAATAAAAACAAACTATTTCTTGTAATACAACCATTTGTTCAAAAGGATTATCCATAAGGTGACTAAGCCACCATTAAAATTCCAGCAGAAATTGTTTTACATCTTACACAAAGGTTTTATTCTTCTCCCTTTTTTTATGTTAGGAATAAATCACATAGTTTGATAATATTCTCTTCCAATTCATGTCAACTTACATGATCAAATCTGTGAAACAAGGTTTGCAAATTGCTAATCGTGAGTAGTACAATTGCCTGGAAATTGAGGGAGATTCAACCATGGTTATGGGTGTTCTTTGAAAGCTACAGTAAGGATCTCGCTAGGATCATATAAGCAGTAGTTGGAGAAATGAAAGACTCATTCAAGAAATTAAGGAGACTATGAACACTGTTACAGTTGAAATAGGTAACCTAACCTCAAAACGGGAACTCTAGCCCAAAAAGACTCAAAAAACATGAAAAAACACCCCAAAAACAAAAAGTGTGTATTCCAAAACACACTTCGTTTTTTCTGAAGGTCAAATTTCAACATTTTATAAAATTATGGTAAAAACAAAATTGTTTCTTGAAAAAAGGATTGAAAAAACACCCCCCAAAACAAAAAGTGTGTATTCCATAATGCACTTCGTTTTTTTTTAAGGTCAAATTTCAACATTTTATAAAATTATGGTAAAAACAAAATTGTTTCTTGAAAAAAGGATTGAAAAAACACCCTCAAAACAAAACCAGTTGATGCTGGAATAACAAAAAAAAAAATTGTGTCATACTTTTGGCATTTTTTAAAATAGAAGTAACATTTTTTAATTTTTAAAATTCAAACATTAAAAAAAAACCTAAAATTTAAGAAAAAAAATAAATTAAAAAAATAAAAACATTTAAAAGCTTAAAATTTAAAAATATATGAAGATAAAAAAAAATAAAAATAAAAACAAAGTAAAAATTTTAATTCAATCATTAAAAAAAACCTAAAATTGAAGGAAAAAATTTAAAAAAAAATTAAGATTAAAATTTAAAAATTATAGAAATTAAAAAATTAAAAAAAAATAAAAATAAAAATATTAAATTAAAAAAAAATAAAAAAATTAAAAAGAGGTTAAAAAAAGAAAAAAATTATAAAAAATTAAATATAGAAATTAAATTTAAAAAAGAAAAAGAAAATTCTTATTAAATTAAAAAAATAAAATTTAAAACAAAAAATTAAATTTAAGGAAATATATTAAATTTTAATAAATTAAAAAAAAAAAAACTTTATTTAAATTAAAAGTAAAAAAATTAAAAATAACAAATAAAAATAAAATACAATGAAAATATTAAATTTAAAACAATATATATTAAAAAAACAAATAAACTATAAAAAATAAATTAAATTTAAATTATAAAAAATAAAATATATATATGAACTTAAATTAAAATATGTATATATATCAGATTTTATTAAATTAAAAAAAAAAAATATTAAAATAACAAATTAAATTTAAAAACAAAAATATTAAATTTTAATAAATAAACAAATAAATTTTGAAAGAAAAATTAAATTTAAAAAAAAAAAACAAAACAAAACATTGTTAAAATAAAAACTTTAAAAATCAATTAAAAATGGAAAATTGAAAAAAAAAAAAAAAAAATTTAAAAAAAAATAATAATATTAAATTAAAAAAAAAAATTAAAAACAAATTAATTTTAAAAAATTAAGTTTAATTAAAAAAAATCTAATTTTAAATACACAATTTTAATTGAAATATAAAAATATAAAAATTTTATGTTATTAAGAAAAAAAATTAATAAAAAAGTAAAACATTTAAAAAACAATATTAAATTCAAATAAATTTAAAAAAAAATACAAAATTTATCAAATTCTATAAAATAATAAAGAAAATTTATGAAATTAAAAAAAAAAAATCAATTAAATAAAAAAAGAAGCAAAATTTAATAAAAATTACTAACAAAATAAATAAATAAATAAATTTTAAACAAAAAAAAAAAAAAATTTACAAAAAATAAAAACAAAATTAAAAAAAAAAAAACAAAACAAATTATATTTTATATAAAAAAATTGAATTAAAAAAAAAAATTATATTTTTTGAAAAAAAAAAAAATTTTTTAAAAAATCAATTTAAAAAAAAAAAATTTAAAAAATTAAAAAAAAAAAAAATGCCCCCCGCCCGCCCACCGGCCGGCCTCCGCCGCCGCCCGGGCGGGGAGGGCCGGGTGGCGCCGCCCCCACCACCACCACCGCCGCATTTTTTTTATTTTTATTTTTATTTTTTATTTATTTTTTTTAATTTTTAATTTTTTTTTTTTTAAATTGATTTTTGTTTTAATATTTTTTTTTTTTCAAAATTTTTTATTTTTTTTTTAATTTAATTTTTTTATTTAAAATATAAATTGCTTTGTTTTTTTTTTAATTTTGTTTTTATTTTTTTTAAATTTTATTATTATTATTATTATTTTTTTAATTTTTAATATATATGTATATTTTTTATTTGATTTTATTTTTATTTTTTATTTTTATTTTTTTTTTTAATTTTTAATATTTTTATTTTAATTTTAATTTTTTTAATTTTTTTTTAATTTCAAAAGATTTAATTTTTTTTTTTATTCAATTTTTTTTATCTTAAATTCAATTTGTTTAATTTTTTTTTAATTTTCTTTTAGTTTTATATTTAATATTATAGATTACTTATTTTTTAAAATTTAAAATTTAAAATTTATTTATTAAATCTTTTAAATTTTAATAAAAATTAATTGTTTTTTTTAATTTTTTAGTTTATTTAGTTTTTCATTTTTAAAATCTATAAATTGTTTCATTAAAAAAAAAAAGCACTTAATTTATGTGTATTTGTTTTTTAATTATTTGCATGTGGTTTTTTTCATTTTTTTTGTTTTTTTTATTTTTTTTTCTTTTTCAATTTAAATTTTTTTTTTTAATTTGTTTTTTTTGTTAATTTTAAAATTTGTATTTTTTTTCTTATTATTATTTTTTTTTTAATTTAAATTTTTAAATTTATTTATTTTTATTTCTTTATTTTTTTTTTAATCTAAATTTTAATTTTGTAATTTTAATTATTTTTAAATTTTTAATATGGTTTTTTTTAATAAGTTAGAAAAAAATGTTTTTGATGTTTTTTTTTTAATTTTTTTGGTCAATTTTTGTTTTTTTTCTTTAAATTATGTGTTTTTTTTTCAAATTTTGTCATTTCCTTTGATATAATTTTCAAATATTTTTGTTTTTATTTATTTATTTTTGTTTAAATTTTTTATTTTTACGAGCTATTTTTGTTTTTTTAACATTTTTATTGGGTTTTTTTAATTGTTTATATATATATTTTTTAATCTAAGTTTTGTGTTTTATTACCAACATGAAAATCACCACTCTAAAAAAAAAAAGGTTGATGCAGCATCAATACGTTTCAAAATTAGCATGAAAATCACCGCTCTAAAAAAAAAAAAGTTGATGCAGCATCAATACGTTTCAAATTTAGCATGAAAATCACCGCTCTAAAAAAAAAAGTTGATGCTGCATCAATACATTTCAAAATTAACATGAAATTCACTAACATTTTAAAACAAATATTCATACTTCATAAATAAAAATATTAGAGTGTCAAAAATGTGCACAAAAAAAAAATGGTGATTCTGCATCACCACTTTTCAAAATCGGGTGCTTTTTATGCTACCAAAAAAAATTAGGTAACATTGCGGATACCTATTTCATCGATAACATTGTTTATGGCAACTATCAGTTATATTATCCCTCTTCATGTCACGAGATTGGGCAATGAAGTAGCTGATTGCTTGGCGAATTGGGGTTGCAACAATGCAGACAGGGTCATGGATCAACCTTGGAGGAGGAACATAGAACCAGGGCTTGAAGATCTTCAATTAATTATACAACAGGATTGTAGGCACGATGTTTGAGATAACATTCAACCCCCCTGATCGAGGTGCCAGTTGTCAAGGTCAGATCAACGTCGCTAGTAAGGGAGGTGGGTGCATGGCGAGAGCACACGGTGGCAGTCGTACCAAAGCCAAGGGCGACGTGTGGAAGGCTCCCCCAACGGTTCTTCATGAACTCATTAAATTCAAATGGAGAACAACCCGGCGGGTCAGGTGGGCTGTCAGAGAGAATTTGGAATGTGTGTCGTCGGGCTCAATGGTCGTGGGGTTTTAACTTTGTTCGGGTTCTTTGTAGCTGTATTTTTCTTTGCAAGTTCGCTATCCATTGCATCGTTGGGTTCTATTGCGAGCACCCCTGTCAACTGCACAGACAACGCTGGAGACCTTTGCGACTTATAGCTGTGAATTTGTATGTACCCAATTCTCCATATGCCATAATGATGAAACGCGTTTCTGAATACTAGTGCATGTGAAGAAAGATTCTGGATTTTCTGGATTTTTCTATATATGGTCTGCATTTATATCATTCACTACATGGATAAGGTCTGCAATTCTGTAACTTGTTGCATACATATGGTTCGCAATTGTCTGCTTAAAGAAGGATATGAGAAATGGATGAGGCGTCAGGGCTTGGTAGCTGTTCTAATAGGTTTCTATACGTATTTGTCTACATTTATTCTACTCTGCCTATCCTGCATGTTTAACTTTTTTAAGGTAGGGAACTATCAACCCTTACCAGCTCCAACTTTCGTTTCAAATTGGTCTAGGCTTAACTTGTATGACAATAATTCTCTGTATCCATTTTCGTATCTCCAGTTATGGGAAATTACCTGTATGGCTCATAATGATGTTAACGTTGTTTGGGGTGGGAATAATAGGCCATGTTGTCACCAGCTTAGTGGTTTAACTTATTTCCTTAATTCTCATTCTGTGAGTCCTCTTGGGAAGGGAAACTGGGTTACATTCATAATGGGTAATTGGTTTAGAGATGGTAAGTCTCTGGTCTCATTTCTGCCTTGTTGTTCTACCCAGTATTCTGAGTTCACTATCTAGAGGTATAGGTACACTCTCGATCCTCTTGGTGGAAGTTTGGCCTCATTTAATTGTTGGATTTATATTCAATTGGGATGCTTTAAAATTGCTTATGATATAGGTCCTCTAGACATACAATTCTGGCTGATAATACTACTGGAAGACCGCTCTCTAAAACCTATGGAAAAAGAAAACAGGGGGAAAAAAGAAACCAAGGAAAAAATAAAGGCCCAAGTTTCAAAACCTCCAGCCAAGCGAGGTAGGAAGTTGAGCAAGGAAGTTATGTAAAATTTGTTCCAAGCTTATTTCGAGGAGACCCCATGCTTCATTAAGTCCCTTATTCATGGATGGGAGGGTGAGGCTAGAACTAAGCTGGAGGAAGAGGAAGATATTGCTGAGGAAGAACTCAACCAAATTATCACCGACCCTGGGCACACTCGTGGTAGAATCTCTCTATTCCATCATTCCATCGGAACATATTTGTTGACGAAATGCCTTCTGGCCAAGGAAATAATGTCATTTCAAGAAGTTGGGGGTGATCCTAGAGCGATAACAACTCTGGATGAAATCAACAGATCCAATTAGGAAATGAACCTTCGACAGCATCATCAGTATGTTTACCTCAGCAGAATCGAGAAGGAATTACATTCCATGAACCAAGTTATATGCATGGCTCCAGTGTCAAGGATCCGGCTCCCATCGAGTCGTATCATGATTAGTCTATAGTTTTTGTTAATTTTAGCAGAGAACTTTTAAATTAATATTATGTTTATGTTTGCAAAAAATGATACTGATATAATTTGTTTGAAAATAGTAAGTAGTAGACTTAAGATGTATATGTTTTGGATGGCCTATAACTCACTAAGATGGCCAATAGACCTGGTTCCCTCTGGGCAAGTTGAGGCCTAAAGTTGTATCTTCTGACCTGCTTTTGTTTATAAATAGAAAATAGCAAGGCTCTACTAAGTTTACAAAAAAAACTTACATGATCAAATCTACTCAATAATAGTAATTTGGGTATTCATGTGTTCCACAACTTAATTTTCCACAGAGAACCAACAACTCATTGTTTCTACAATCATTCTTATCCATGGAAGAGGCAAGTGTTACGACATCAATTCTACTCACAACAGTGAAATTCAAATCAAAATCTGGTATGGAATCCCTACAAAAAAAAATTCATACAAACAAGGATGCCAAGAGAAACATATCCATATTAAAACCAATAAAGAAAGAAAAATATTCCATTGGGGTCAATACTAGTTGCACGGTGTATCCAATGTGAGCTGTAATAATGTTTTTTTTAATCCCCATACAAATCATGTGTGGCTTGCCCATGCAGTGATTTGAATAATGAGAGGATAGGAATATTCAACATTAAACAAAGAAATTAGTTTCATGCCCAGAGATTCATTTTAATTCATCCTTTTGATAATTTTTCCTACTCAAATTTAGTTGGTAAAAGAAAATGCAGCATACCCAAGCCAAACCAAAGGAATGCATCTATGCCTGAACCATTTTGCCAATATGTTGGGTGATTCAAAGAATTTCTTCCAACACTATGAATGCATGCTGCATTGGATGTTGAATCTATGTCGAACATCGAGGCTTCCAATCACTCCCATTATAATGAAGTATGCCATCTATTTAAGAAATTTCTTGATGGTAATTGCAAATATGTCAAACACACATATTTTATTATACATCAAATTCATCAATTTCTCAGTAAAAATAAAATGACCAATATTGCTAGAAATACCAGCAATGAGTAAAGAAAAAAAAATCAAATGTCATTGCAACCCTCAGTATTGAAAACTAATTATAAATTGTCACAGTTCTAAGACCTCTAAGTGATAGCTCATGACTCAACTTCAGAGAAATTTTTTCATAGATTTCAAACACTTTATAGTACCGTAATACATATTCTGGGAATTCATATTAATGTCCAAGCGTGTAAACATCATGCACATAGATGTAGCAAGATAGAATTTCGATTCTCAAGGATTGGTGCAAGATTCCTTGAGACAATATAAGCTAGCGTACCAGTATTTTAAAGGAATAATTTTGGTTATTATTTTGTAACAGAATATACAAATAAATAATTTCTAGACACGGGTTCATGATCAAGTAGAGAAAATGCAGTCACAATAAATCAAGTGAACAATACACTAATAATTCCCAAGGAATTTGTCTATTCAGCTCTTGTCATGTTATTCACCCTATCCTCAGATACAGGGGCTCCACCTTTCTGTAACAAAAGGACTCATGTCCAAGTCAAATAATAATTATTCAAATAATCCTTAACTTCTCAAGGAGATCTCATATGAGACATACTCACGGTTCTTTTAACATATCACCTAGTAACACACTAATTACGAATCACGATTTTATGACCAGCTGAATATAATGTGTTAATAAATAAATATTTCACACATTTGTTGGTTCACCTAGGCGCCTAACATGTAACCTCTTATAGGTAAGGGCATACCAACAGTAAATTCATTCTTTTTTACTTATGGAAAATTTCTTCTTGAGAGTCTTATTTACTCTGTGAGAGGATTTCCTAATCGTATCCAGGCTCATATGCCCCAGTGTTGAATCCTTCAACTCTGATACCACTTGTAACATCCATCAATAACAACTACTTAACACAAAGAAAAACAAATTATCCTTCAACTTTTATTTTCACCATTTACCATGAGAATTTAGAATGAATAACATGTTTTCTAACCACACACACCTGGATTCAAAGTCAACTCTTAACTTGACTGCGCACAATTTGTTTTCGCAATGCTCTATCACTGTTTACAGATATTTCCTCTTGCAGCAAAATTTATGCATCGATTACCCAAAATCATAAATACATTGCAAATGATAATAAGGGCCTCTGCAGCCCAATGAGCATATGCTTAGGCACATTTACAACAGTCATACGTTATAGTATAATGATTAAACCAATTACGGCCACGTTCAAGTGACAGACATCGTAGGCATCATAAACATCAATTTAATGCGTTATGATTATTAATATTGATGTACTCTAAAGCATTTTACCCAAGGAATTGACAACTCTTGATTTTTAATGCTAATCTCAGCGCCATCTAATGCACCTGTAGTCACATCCTAAGGCATTATGGTTAACACCTGTGGCATTGATTATGCATCACCTGGAGTGCTCCTCAACCGTAGATTAATCCAAGGATCTGATGGGCCGGGTTGACTTGAGGGTGGTTAGGGTATACCCCGACCCGAACCCCCCAACATTCTCGTCATTCTCTTTTGTCATTGTTTCCCAAATCTTTTTCTGGCGAATGTAGCCCAGGCTCAACTCTTCGGTTTTCACATGAAGTTTTCGGATGGTTCAGTTGGGCAACAGAGGTTTTTCATATTCTTTTCCTTCATTAACATTCAGTTGGAAGCATTTCACTGTAGCACTTATGAAATTCATCTGCTAAGCGTTCAATGGTGCAGTTGCATGGGTGAATGGAAACTATTTCTCCCAAATAGTCATGTTTCTTATATAGTTAACTCTTCAAGCTCAAACGAGACCCCCTTCCTTTAGGGTTAATATCTACAGGCTAGATATTTCACGAGAATTCATTACTCCATCATGTATTTCCATTGTGCTAAATTGTCTTACTCAGTTCCTTTCTTCTCTTTGGTTTAATTCATTGCTTCTAACTGTTGGGGTTTTTGGTAGTGCAGGTAATACACTCTTCTCGAATCTTGTGAATTGGGGATTTAGTTGAGTCTGCAAGGGTTTAACAATACTTATTCTTCCAGGTACCTTTCTCACGTTGCTAACTTATTTTGACACCTTGGGTCCTCATTCCGTCTAGGCATGCTTTGAAGAAACCTTATCGTTTAAGATCTGCTCCGTAGAGTTGTGGCCATTCACTATTTTGAGTTGTATGTATAGGTTTTGATATTGCTCATGGGTTTTCTCAACCCAGGATTTTTAATGTAAACATAGTTACTACGTTTGCTTCAGAATGACAGAGTTCTCCCATTACTTGTCAGGCCATAAAAGTCACAGTTGTGTTCCTTTGGTCACACTATATATATAGTGGAATTTTATGTAAATATAAACTACTATATTTTGATGATTTATATGTAATGTAAGTATAAGCCCTTCAGCTTCGGTCACTTAAAAAAATTCGCCATTCTCGGGTTATGCTCATTATTTATTACTGTTCAGGAAATGTATTGTTGGGTATATTTTTATAGAGTTATTTTAATCACTTAATATCTCGGGTTCTTTTGCTGTTATTTGTACTAAGGGTGACCGGACCACCCCTCAGGCATCTGTGCTAGTCCGTGTAATTTTATCTACACCTTACATGCTGTCTGCTCTGGAACCCTTCCCGGAGTGGACTAATTGTCCTTCACCACCACTACGGCACTCATATTGCCAATGCTTCTTTTTCGACACAACTCTAACATATTCACTTACATACAAATTTTATATTTTACACCTAAATCTAGGCTTCCATAAACATGGAAAATTTTAGGGGCAAATATTCGCCCAAATTTTATAGTATAAAATTATTTTACCCTAAAAATCGCGAAATTTTTATATATAATATTATAAAATGATTAGAAAACTAAATACTTTTACAAAAATAACATCAAAAAATTTACAATTTACATATTGGGGACTACTAAGATTCACCAAGGTTTCTAAAATTTAAGATAAATGTCCATCCTTAAAATTTTCTAACATAAGGATTATAGTCTTACTTTTATGAAAACTACGGACTTACTGTAACAACAAAGTAATCTTAATGTCATAATAACCACAGACTTACTGAAATAATACAATACAGTCTTACTGAAAATAAACAGTGCAGTCTTACTGAAACAACTAATTGCAGCTTAATGACGATGAACAAAGTTGCGTTTTCCAAGAAATGCTCACCTGTACATTGTTAGTACTTCTATGCACAATATAACGTTATGCATAGGTAGTGCATTTCTATATTCACCCAGTCCTTTCTTAATTGAATGTAGAACTATTTGCACATTCGATTTATAAATTCATATGTCAAATGATCTATTCTCGGTATAACTCCCATACCCTTACCCTGCAATTTAAGGGGTATATTTTTGTATTTTCATTCAACAATCACACTCAGAAATCTATTAATAAATTGTTACAGATGACATATAATTATCTCAATAATTCATAGACTATTCTGGTCCACCCAACCATAGAGAAGGGTGATTACGTCCTCTCCTCACCCCGAGCTCCTCCATCGAGCAGTAGATTGCAGTTTGGGTAACAACAGAGGTGGCATCAAGACTACTGTCCAACCCAAACCTCGAAGTCTGCATTAGAGTTCCACTGGCCCCGACCAACTCTAGAATCTATTAGGTAGCGTCCTACCTTCTCTGAGAACACAAAACACCTTTCTCTCCATGAGATTTCCTTTTATCTCATGAAAAAATGTAACTGTTTGTTAACTGCCCAAGTGCTTGTATTTGAAAGTTCGTTCATTCGAATAGTCTTTTTTGGTAAATTGCATGGATGGCCATAACCAATTTTAAAAGAAAATAAAATCAAAATAATTTTAAATATTAAATTCCTTCAATTCACTAAATTACTATAGTAAAAATAAATTGACTATTTACTTTTCACTAAAATATTACCAAAAAAATTAAAAATTCATAAACTACCTATGATTATTTCCAACTTCTCCCACACCCTTAAACCCACCTTCCTCATCTCAATAGTGGGTTCATAACCCTCTCAAAGGTAATTAATTTTTAAATTAATATTTACAAACCTCAAGTATATTGTAAAAGATCTACCACGTGATATATAGAAAGCATTGCTTGAGGTCCTTATGAAAATTCCATACAACATATTTACATCATTTATTCGTGACGTGATTTTGTTTAAACTAGTGTGGCTTAACTTCATCATTATAAAACTATTATTTATTTACAAGCTATACATAACCAATTTAACACATTCAAAGGATAGAAATATTTATTTACAAGTTATACATAACCAATCTAACACATCCAAAGGATAAAACTAGCAATATTGCACCCGTGGCGCAGAGGAACGCAGAAAGGAGAGGAACGGTGTATCTTCGGTTTGACAGGTAGGCGAAACGTTTTTGCGAGGGCAGTTTGTGGCATAAGTAAAAAGATCTGTGAGAGGGGAGTTGAATTAGATTATAGGTCAGTTTTGAAATGGATTTGGCGAAGGAGTTAACTGTTAATGAGTATTTTGTGCGTTTGTTTAACCCAAAGGAATATTGAAATGGAAAATGATTTGAAAGGAAATTATAGGGAAACAAATGAACTGTCGGAACAAAACATGAGCAGGCTATGAATGCAAATGTGGTCAATCCAAATGGAAATGAAAGAAAATAAATAAACGGCGATAAAAGGAAGGAAATCTCCTTAGGATAGGTATGGTAGATTTGATTCAACACAATGTTTTTTTGTTATCTTAACCGAATCATCAAACATGGAGAGAGACTTGTTGGTGGATTGGAGGAGTCTGCATTGAGCTACATGGAGAGACACCTGTTGGTGGATTGAGCTACATGGTTTGAGTAGTGTGGAAAACATTTCTGAAGATGTTGTGAGCAAGAGTTGAAGCTTTGAAAATGATATAACAAGAAGGCGCTCAAACCATAAGAAGAACGGTAAAAGTGATAAGACCATATCTGAAAACATATTTTTGAAATAGTTAATTTGAATTTGAAATATTTATATTTATTGCAATAAAAATATTAATTTTTAATTTAATATGATTAAGTTGCAATTTATGTATTTTTTTTTTTCATTTTATTTATTTATTTATTAATCTTTGTTCTATTTTGTTCTATTGATTTATTTGTTTATTTATTGTATTCTTATTTTTGAAATAAAGTTTTTTTTGTATCTATTTTATTTTAATTTTAAGTATATCTTTATTTTATTTTATTTCTATTTATTTATTCATATTTTATTTATTTATTTATTTATTATTATTATTATGATTTTTTTTTTTTTCTCTCTTTTTTTTTGGTTTGGAAATGCACGAGAGTGAAGTTTGGCCACTGGTAGGCAACGCTGAACTATTGACATAAAATTACTTAGAAGACTTTACGAGTTAAAAATTATTTTAAAATACAAATTGTGACATTGACACCATACAATTCTCCACGTGGACATGAACATAAGATTTCATACCATATCAAACAAGTTAGAAAAAGAAGAGTTTATTTGCATGTTAAATTGTTTTGGAATTCGTACCCTTTACATTTAATAATATCACAATGGCTGGAATTTGTAAATAACAGGTGCAGACCATTCAAAGATATGGTGAGAATGGGGATGGGATTATCTTTGAGCTGAGACAATATGAAAAAGGCTTGCTATCAGAATGCAAATATATGAAAATGGATATAGGAATAAACAGCACAATTAGTCACTTAATACAAGCATTAATGGAAGCCTATATGTACAGGAACTATTCATTTAATGTTTTGTATTGATACTTTCTACGTGGCAACTTAATTGTTGATCACCTGCTATGATGTAATACAGAAACCATAAAGTTAAAGTTCAAAAACCATAAAATTTAAAGTTGAAATCCTCTGAATCAAGCTTTGCATTGATACACCTCAATGAACATTATCCCACCTCAGCCACAGCAGCGCCCTTAGAATTATTGAGGAAGGAGAGCAAGTTGTCTGCAGGGTGAGAAATCATAGCACAGAATATCCTAGCGATGTATCCTCCTGTAAAAATGACACCCACTTGAACAGGTGTGCTGCGTTGCTCGTTTGGGGTTGGGATCACATGCTTGTATAGCATTTCTACTGTGTTCTCAAATGATGCGAATTTCATGACAGTATCTGCAATAATGATACCAATATATTAATAAAACCATTGAACAGATTCAGACCCATTTAATTGTTAAAAATGCTTATGTGATAAGAAATTTTGTAATGTTGTTTTGTTTTAGGAATATGGAAGGGTTTTTTTTTTTTTTTTTAACTGTAAGTGGGAAGTTTCTTCTACTGTATTGATGAGTGGGTTGGAAAAGATTCAAGGGGTATATTTTTCTGTTTTTATAGCATTCTGTTTGTGTTTTGCACATATGAGCAATGGGATGAGATTGAAATATTTTATTCTTGGACTTAATTCTGAACTTCTTATTTTTGAAATAAAAAGTCCAAACTTAATGTAAAGGATCTTAAAGCATGTATGCCTAGGTTTATTTGATTCTGAGTGAAGAATATCTCCACCATAAAGCCTCCTTGACTAGGTGACAGAATATCGCCAGCATAAAGCCTCCTTCACTGGTTGACATGGTGTTAGTTTTCATATTCTCTGAATTTAAAGGTCTAATGAAATTGAATTTAAAAGATGGATATATACAAACTGGAGAGACCTCAAGCAGATAAACTAATTTGAATATAGACATAAAAAGGAAAAAAAAAATCATGTTGGTCTTTGACAAGGGTCTGTATCTAAGGATAAGAACGAGACAGGTGAAGAGCATGAACTGAGTTTCAACTTCATGACAACGCCAGGGAAGACCTAAGAGCACACAGAACTAAAAGCATGTATTCAAGATAAACCAGTGACCAGCACGATACTTTACTTTGACTGACTCTGGTACTTTGGCATTCCCACCGATAAAATAAAAGCATGGGGCTCTGAAAATTCGTTCAAAGACCCCCTCCTCGCCTCTCCTGCCCTGCTGCAAAATCGTTTTTGTGTTTGGTTTTGGGGTTTGAGTAATCGACCCACTTGATTGTTTGGGCTCTGGGGATTTGAAAAATAAATCGTTTGATTGTTGGGGTTTGTCAATTGTCATACCCATTGTTTGTGGTTTTGGGCATTCAGAGTCAAATCGATTGATTGATTGTTGGGTTCATTTTTGTTTCGTAATGGGAAGCAAGTAAGTCAATACATCCATAAGAGGAAATAATTATTTCAAACATGCCACCAATATTTAATAATTAACATGGAAAGCAATGGTTTAAACAAATAAACTTGTTTCAGAAATTGAATTGCCCTTGCTATGAAGAAGTGATACTACTAGATTGTCTCAGAGATTCAGTACAGGACTGCACCAGAATTGACATGGTCATAAAAGACGGAAGGGCATAAACCAAGTTTGAGTTAAACGTTTGCATGAGAACCAGTCACTTACAATGTAAAATCTGAATTCCATGCTGCTGTCCTGTCTCCATCTGCCTTGGAGGGCTTTGTCTGGTACTCCCTTTTCCCAACATTAACTTAAACACACGAAAAGAGGAAAATAATCAAAACGATTAATTTTACTCATCACACAAGAGAAAAAAAAACTGCATGTTAGGAAGCACTTAAAATGGGAGTTACACATTGGAGATGCCACCAACAGCCTGGGTTGAACAGCATAAATCTTAAACATACAAAATTGAAGGAAAACCATACCTTTTATTTATACATATCTGGCTTCTGTGCAATAAGATCAACAACAACAAAAAAAACATTTGCAGTGAGGACCTTGCAAGTTAATGCCTGAAGTTCATTTATATAAACTATTTCAGCAAATAAAAACAGAATCACAGTGCAAGAAAGAGCAGTTGAAATATTTTTGCATGTTAAAACTGAAAGTCGGAATCTTGGTGTAAATTCAAGCAGTCACTTAAGTAGCATGCTGACATTTGAACGCACCAAAAATTAAAAAAACTCTGAAAGAAGACTTACAGAACTATTTGTCAGGATTTGTGACTTTATCTTCCGTAATCTGTGGCTTTTTTCTGTCAACCCATAAAACTAACTTGTTAGCCCTGTCATGGAATTCCAACTAAATATCAGTTCAAAGTACCGAAATTCATCAATCATGGAAGAAATCAAGGCATCATATGTGAAGGTATAACTGTATTCTAAATAATGGCAAGTCATTGATATGAAATAATGTGAAATAATTCCACATAACAATATCGGCCCTCAAAAACACTCATAGCCTGAAGTATCATCTAGATGAGTACTTGAGATATATGCACACTTAGATAAGGATGTTTGACTCAATTGTTTCACAGGCACATTAAGATCAATTTTGCTACATGCTCAACAGCTAATAACAAAACAAAAATAGTGGAATTATAAATAATACCCTCATCAAGCTCTTCATTGCCCCAACAATGATCAAGATAGTGCACAGGCTTCCTGTATTTTCTTAAGGCCATCCTGTAATTCCCATTCTGCAAAATTAAGAATTGAGAGTCAAGTTCAGCCACTCCAGCAAATTGATAAACAGGAGGATACTGTCAACAATAGTAGTTGTAGTAACAATGAACCTCATTCCAAGCATTACATGTGAAATGTTTTGTGAAGGATTGAAAAGTTGTGAAGCATAAAATACAGAAGGAAGTTCAAGTAAATTAGAACTAACCTAGCTCTGATCAAACAAGATACACAATAGCAGGAAGGAATCAAAGAGATTTATCCCCTATATAAAATTTACTGAGTTATCAATATTGCAGTAACAAAAATTTAACATGTAAATTTTTAACCAAACTTGCATTGAGGATCAAAAGGATCATTCTTTTCATTTTTTGCAACTATGCTAAAGCTCATAACATAAATTTTGTTAGAGATGTGAAGCTCTAATGATAGACGGAGCTGCAAGAAAACATGCTTATGAATGTGAAAAAAAAAAACTAATGGGAAGTTTCTCAAAACAAATAGCTTAAAAGCACAAAAAATCTTCCAAAAAATTGACTATTTATTGTGATGCTGAAATAAGTTATCTTTATAAAGGAAAATCTCTCCTAAGAGGCTCTTGTTAAGAGATTTTAAATCATTCATCCTTAAAGTCAGAGGACACTTTTTCTTCGAGCTCAAAATGAACCCCATTTCGAACTACATCTTTCTACACTGCAAACCATTTTTCCAAAACATAGGTTGGCATCTGCTGAACTTCCTTTCTCAAACTTCTTGCCCATAAATGCACAAAGAGATCTTTATTTCCTCAATACAAAATTCTACAACAGCAGACCTGTTGTTCATCCATACTTGCCCTAGTAGCCATCCCAGCGCTACCAGTTCCTTGGAGAGGCTAGAACTTCACTATGATAAGCTATCTGATGTCACCTTTTGCGGTATTTGAACAGGTAAAAAATATTCCTTCACAGGTCTCAAATGGTTCAGTTGTTGCTTCTTTAACAACCCCAACTTCTATGTGGTTTCTACTAACTTTTACATGGTTTATGTAAATAAATACGATCCCTTGTAGTTTCCTTTTCCCACGCATTGGTGGCTTGATCCTCTTCAGCCCTGGCATGCAAAATCATGCACAAATAGACTTTTCATTGAAACAAAAATTGGTAGATATTGTGCAAGATATTCCTTTTTGTGTGTACACAATTTAAAGGTTTTCTTACATGGTATATTTTCGTGGTAGAATTGAACCACATAAGCAACCAACAATAACATAAATTACGCATATATTTTCATGGTAGACATGTTGAACCGCTAAACAAACAAGAAAAAATATAAATGTAGCTCATCACTCTGAGGGGAACATAAATTTGATCCTCTTCAGCCCTCGCATGCAAAATCATGCACAGATAGACTTTTCATTGAATCAAAAATTGGTAGAAATTGTGCAAGATATCAAAAATTGGTAGAAATTGTGCAAGATATTCCTTTTTGTGAGTACACAATTTAGAGGTTCTTACATGGCATATTTTTATGGTAGAATTGAACTACATAACCAACCAACAAGAACATAAATTACACATGTTTTCAAGGTAAACATGTTGAACCGCTAAACAAATAAGAACAAATATAAATGTATCTCATCACTCTCTGAGGGATATCGCCTTCTCTCTTCAAAACTCATGCCATGCAGGTGGGGCAGACTATATCAAGAATGGAACCTTGTTGCTCGGCTGAACAATCTATCGACTTCACCAATGAACCAATGCTCCATTGGCATCTTTGGCTAAAATTTAGAGTGTTTAAATGCCTTTATTCTAGTAAACTATATTAAATAGGTATTTTCTACATTCAGATTTAAGCATTCGATGACCAGAAGAAAAATAGTTTCATGTACTGATAAGACTTTGGAGTATCTAGACTCTGATCATTTTAAGGAAAGTATATAAGAGATATCAAGAAAGAATTGCCAGCAGACTTTAAATTTATAACATTGTAACACTTACTTTTGTCCCAATTTTCCTGCTAGTGCCAGCAGACTTTAAATTCATAAACATTGTAACACTTAATTTTGTCCCAATTTTCCTGCTAGTGCTCATATATTATTGTATTAGACAGATTGATATGTTATGACAATATCACACTTGGTCTTCAGTGTAATGGTTTTAATCTGAAATGAATATCGACCATGCAGAAAACACTTAATTAGGAAGAAGGGATACAATCAAGGATGTTAATTCTGAGTGACAGACATTCACTGTTCAAGTCATTGTTGGATGAACATTAATTCCAACCAACCCTGCTGAGAGCATTAAATGCAAAGAGTTGTCTCGGTGTTTCTGGAGAGATCATCTAGCTTCTCGAAGAAGCTATCTCCGCTGACATTCCAGAATCCAGAAGCTTCTCAGCTATGTATAAATATCTCTTTTCTGCAATACAAATTCACAAGTTTGTGTGATGAGCTGAGTTCTCTGATATGGTATCAGAGCTCCTTCATTGGAGTCTTCTGTTTCTGTCATGGCATCAGAGCTCGTTCATTTGAGTCTTCTGTTTCTTTCATGGTATCAGAGCTCCTTCATTGGAGTCTTCTGTTTGTAATAGTATCAGAGCTCCTTCAATGGAGTCTTCTGTTTCTTTCAGTCATGAAACCAGAATACAAAATTTAAAAATGCATATGAAAATTTTCAAAGCATTTGTGCAACCAGATTGAGTTTTGTTTTTTTTAATTCCATAACAAGAAATCATGTAAACAAAAAGAGTGACAGCAAGCTCGTTATAATTGTAAATATTGGTCCATGAACGTTACAGCTTGGAAAATAAAAATATACATTTACAGAACAATTAGACACACATGTACTGCTATTTCTATTTTCTGAAATTTGGTAAGCCTTATTTCCATTTTGAAACATTTTATGTTTCCCCAGTCCAGGCAACTCAATTGTTAATACTTGCAGAAATTATAGATGTCGACAGTCGAACGTACTACATCAAGTAGTGGCCATACTATTATCACATCTAAAGAAACAATAAATGATAGTATATAAATCAGAGTTCCTTAGGCATCTCAGGCCTTGGCTGGTCAGCAATATTCAGGCACAAATTGGATCGAATTGCTATGGGCAATATTGTATGTGAATGAACTGGGATGATCAGAAATTTATCAGTTGCCAGTGCAAATTTTTCCAGCCACTTTAAACGTGGGTGCTTAAAAGTTAATAAGCACAGAGTTACATTTGAACCCTGAGCTTTCCCAGCTCAATTTGTTTTAAATAGTAATATTTATATGACAGATGTACAAACACAATCATTAAAAAGGCATCTTTCATTAAGTAGTAAAATCCTGGCTACCTCTAGTTCATCGCTCATACAAGACCAAATATTTCCGGAACCTTATGTGCAGATTTCAGATAAGAAACAATCCAACCTGTTTTTCAAAAAGATACTGCTCTAGTTTAGATACAGCATGTATAAAACTAAACTTTCTGACTAGATTCTTTGATTCTAACTAAAACTAAAATTTCTGACCAGATTCTTCCATTCTAATAACTAAAACTAAAATGAACAGTGAAATGTGCCATTGCAAACAAGAGCAACACCCCAAAAAAAAAACATGGCAATAAACCACGAGACAACAATTAAATAAATATTAAAATCTCACGAATACAATAGCCCCTGTATCTGATACAGGTTTTATGAATATACCAACAATTACAACATAAGAAAAATGAATCTTGTTACCATCTGAGTGATTGTCCAAGGCAGCGCAACTGAAAAAAAAGGTCACTTTATGATGAAGATTATTGGCAGTGATGTGTCATTCCTTTTAATTTCGCACATGCTCATTGGAATAACAATAACTATTAACTTGAGCCTAGACTTGTGAATTCCAATGCTGCATATGAGCTAAGGGCTCTTAGATAAGAATGCTGAGACTCCAGGACATTGAAAAAAGCGCAGATCAATCTGTGCCAGATCATTATTTTATCTAAGTCTAAAGAACTTCAACTGAATTCAGAGAGGATGAGAGGCAAAACAAGAACATGCCCTGAAACATTCCGTGCTTCATACCCTTCAAAAGTTTCCCACTGCTGACAGATAGATGAAAAGCACACAACTTCACAAGCAACTCAAAGAAATCATCTCTATCTCCTGACCTTTACATATTTTACAGAACAATGGTTAGCAACATGTGATCATATGCTAACTCTGAACAGGGAACCACTGACCCACCCAACTTCAATGCAGAAAGCTTGGAAATCAGCACTATTCATGTCCAAACATTGTTTATAAGATTCCTTGGCATCCTGCAGCACTCCACTTTGACGTAGTCCTTTGAGAAGTAGACAATATAGCTCAAGTAGACATCTAACAGAGTTAATGTTGCTAACATACTCTTCTTGTGTTGAAAGAATTTTGATTTATGATTGCAGATTGACCTGTCCTGACTCCTGACTCCTATGCAGACTGACCTCTTCCGCTCTAAACATGCCCCAATTAGGTCCATAATCTTATGAAAATTTATCAACATTCACATTCTAATCACTTTGCTTTCTCCTTTTTCTTCTTCATAGAATTTGATTGAAGTAGAGTTTCTAGTGATTTGGCCTTCCTGTTTCGTGCTCTGCCAGCTTCCTTCAAGAGTTCTGCCAGCCTCTTCTTTTCATCATCTACATCAGGGTTTGCTGTGCCAAGTTTCTCTTCTCTCATTCCAACAACATATTCCAAAACCCCAATGGCATCCTCCAACCTGCACATGATGAACATGAATAATCAGTTACAAATATATCCCAGAGAAATTAAAGCCGCCATAGAAACCAACATTCAATCTATCCAGGTGCCACAAAGATAAGCACTTGGAGATGCATATGGAACTTAGATTAGTTAAACAATTTCAATTTGGCTCAAGCTTCAACACACTCTAAGAGATTAATGTTAAGGCTATATATACGAAGTAAGGATAATCACTTGTTGAATTAGATATACAGAGTCTTAAACTACTGCAAAGTTGACTAAAAAGAAACAGAAAAAGCGTGCAATTGACCAACTGGTTTCAGAGAAGTCAGAAACAATAGACAACACCTATCAATTGATTCATACAGGACAAGCTTGACCAGTTCCGAGTCCTTCTCAGAGAAACTCAGACTGTTCTTCAGACAATACAGCAATAAATCCATAAGAGACAAGTATAAGCAGTGGCAAAACAAATTCAAAGAAGCTAAATAAGACCCACAATCTGATTCGCACATACATAACACTTTAACAGACTAACATTATTCAATCAATCAGGAAAACATCATTAAATCTGTATATACAAAGGTTGTAATTGTATTTATGAAACAATTCTAAAGAAGCTTAATATGTGAACTCAAACTTAACTAATCAAATACATAGCTTCAGAAGAGACCACCAATTGTTTGTGAACCACATCTAACTTATGCTTCAGCAAGCAGATGCGCTCGTCAATCAAATCAAAGAAGCCTAAAGGGTGCAAAGATCATCAATTCGACTTCATAAACAGTGACAGAATGTTTACATAGTGATTTGATTCCAGATAACGTCCACAGACTTCAGAGTCAATTGCTAGGAATCAAATTTTGAGAAGAACAAAACAGTACGGTCATATCAACCAGTCTACAAACAGAACAAATATATTGATACATAAATAAGTTTCACAAAAAGGCTCAGTCAATATACATAACTACAGTTGAGGCCATTAATTGTCTGTGAACCACATCTAACATATTGACTCAGTAAGTAGCTGCACTCGCCAATCAAATCAAAGAAGCTTGAAAAGAAGTAAAGATCATCAATCAAACTTCATAAACAATGAGAACATGTTTACATAGTGATTGGGCCAATTGCAGAAGCCATGTGGAGAATCTGGTTCTTAGCACGGCTATGAATAGGGTATCTATGACAAGAATGAAGCTTTTGGATATCTCTCTCATATTTATGGATAATTCAATGAGAAAGTGGATATATTATCTAAAGAAGCAGTATCACAGCAGGAAGGGACTCTACCATGTAGATTTTCCTTGAAATTCTGCAACTGCTGTGGTGAACAAATCTGAAACTAATCATTGCAACAAGACACATCATGAGATGATAAAAAGAGGCACAAATCCTGTATATTAAAACAGAAAGACCTCAAATGATGAACAACCGACAAAATGCATAAGAGAAAAATAGAGATTCGGTCAATATATGACCAAGTATTCTTAAAGATTCGGCTTAATTATATTTTCATATAAAGTATTTCCATCACAAACGAATTGAAGGCAGCTGCGAGGGAATCTAGGGAAGCTGTTATAGAAGTCATTAACAAAATTTGAATACTATTCTTTAAGCTGCAATTTTCTTGTGAAAATATATGTGTGATGTCCTTTTATAATGACATACTATTATTATTAAGAGAAACTGAAATATCTTTTATCTTCATCACAGCATAACGAGGTAATCCAACGGTAAATAATGGAACGAATCAAGTAAACTTTACGAATGGTAATTTGATAGTTATCTTGATGAGCAAACAAAGTCATTATTGAAGTGGGATTACTGGTTATGGTTTCTGAGCTGTTCATTTTTCCAAGGCATTGCTGCAAATTTGCCTACTAAATTTTGTTAAAGCTACGTGAAATCATACCAATATAAAAAGTGCTTAAACCTCTACAATACCTTGAATGTGCAATCTTACTAAATGATTTTATCATGATTCAAAGTAGTATTTATGGATATATGATAGTGGGCATGAAATTGCCCAGAATCACAAAATAAACAAAAACTTCATACAACTCTGTTATTATTACCTTTTCATTGATGGCTAGCTGAAAGAGTGCGATAATGACTATGACGATCACCTCTCCATCTAATTATACTTATTCGTATTTGTGATAATGACTATGACAATCACCTCTCCATCTAATTATTCTTATTCATATTCATCATTTGAACACTGGAAAGGAACAGTAATTGTAGTCTTCCAAACACGCAGAATGCATGCCACATATTTGTCAAATTAAATGAAAAGGGAGCCAGGTATAAAAGAAAATTCAATCAACCATCCTTGAAAAAGACCAGACAAACCAACAAGGAAGTTATCTATCTCAATATCTAAGAAGTCGTCTACCCACTGATGTCTAACGAAGTGAAAGCGAATACAGAAAATGAAATGAAATACTGAGGATTGTGGACTCTTCCCCTTCAAGCGCATCAGATATAAAACCATTTGATCTGTGTATTTGTTAAATGAAATGGGAATGGAAAACCTAACAGCTGAATCAGACATAGAAAAAGAAATTCAAGCAGGCATCTTTGAAACAATACTGGACGGAAAGTGAACACAGAAAATGAATTGAAATACTGAGGATTGTGGACTCTTCCCCTTCAAGCGCATCAGATATAAAACCATTTGATCTGTGTATTTGTTAAATGAAATGGGAATGGAAAACCTAACAGCTGAATCAGACATAAAAAAGAAATTCAAACAGGCATCTTTGAAACAATACCGGACAGCCACAATTGAGCTATCCCTATCGCAATATCTAAGAAGTCGTGCAGGAAAATTACCGGCTGATGTCGAATGAAGTGAGATATGTCGAATGAAGTGAGATATGTGACTACGTTACCAGAAGCGGAGTAAAAGAGTTCAAACTGAACCTGTTGCTCAGAAAAGGACATTGAACATCCTGCAGACAATGCGATTAGGGAATTTGCGGGCGAACATATGAAGACCTGGAGGATGAACGCATTTAACCAGACCCGTATATGGCAGGTATGAGCATTAATGAAGGAGCAGTAAGGCTGAAGCAAGCGCGTCTGCATATTTATTCCAGATCTGGGCGATTTCTTGGATTTTGAAGTAAATCGTGCGAGCTGTAAACACTGAAACAGCGAGGCAGGAATTAATCCGAGAAGTCCATGCAGCAAAATCGCGCGCTGGACTGTGAGCTGAGGTGGAGGCAAGAGCTCGAACCAGGAGGCGGCAAACGGCAGATTGTCATTCGCTCGAAGAACGATGGAAAACTCCTGTGATTGGCTCCAGCGGAAAACGCATTCGGCCAAACTCAATAAAGGGAACGCCTTTCGGGCCTAAACTTGAATAATGGTAGAATTATACTCAAATTTCCAGAACATTCTTATTCAATTTATAATTAATAAAATGATATTTTCATTAGAAGATTAATCTATTCAATAGTTAAATCTTATATTTGTATTTATTTAATAACATTATTAATATTGCATAATGTGAAACAATATTATTAATAATAAAAATTCTAAAAAATAACTTAAAGTTTTAATATTAATGGAATTTCTAAATAAATATATTAAAATATTAAATAAATAATTTATTTAAAATTTATGTATATATGAGAAAATTAAGATAAGTCTATCCAAAATGACCACATTCTAGGTTAAATTAAGGAGAATTGAACTCATTTCTTAATTGCAAATTGCATTAACAACAAGATCTCAACCACTTGAGCTAATGCAAGTTGACTCATCACCATTATTCAAAGAAAATAAAGTCACTTAGAACTTCAAATAAAATAAACTTCATTTATTTAATAAAAAATCCCATAGTCTAAAAAAACTACATATGAAAATTTCTACAGGATTTTAATAAAATATGATGATTCTTTTTTTTTTACAAGATTTTGAGTACCTCAAAAGTTTTTAATAATAGTTAATACATTTCCACTTAAAAAATTATTAAAACATTCTCACGAATAATTTTTTAGAAATAAAAAATAGTCAAATTCTAATTAAAAATAACTGTTCATGCGAAACTTTTACTTTGATTATTTAACCCAAAAAAATTACCCACAAAATATCTAGATATTATTAACAAGTACGCATTATAGTCGTTTCATTTTTTTCGGTGAGGGGAAATATGTTATTAGATTTTAAGAATATTTTAGATTTTAAATATTTTGATTTTTTTTTTAAATTCAAATAACTGATTGTCTTTCACTTTTTTTTGGTGAGGAGAGAATATGCTTTTATATTTTAAAATAATTTCTGATTTGGTTAGATTTTTTTTCATTTTTTTGATTAGGAGAGAATATGCTTTTATATTTTAAAATAATTTCTGATCTTCAATATTTTGTGTAGATTTTTTTCCTAATTCAAAATGAATTATTAGTCTCTATATTTGGCATGGCAGTACAGGGACTATAGTCATCTATAGACGTTGACGCAGTATTTTTAGAGTTCTAAATATCAATTTTAAGAGTTCTAAATTCCGGGCGTTCAGGGCGTCACACTTATCGAACGTACACAAATGGGTAGGAGTCCGAAGAAGACAAAATAGAAAAAAATGGGGTATTTATTCTGCCAAAGTCATCCAAGACTTGCACATGGCCCAGACCACTACTGTGTGGGTTTCATATATATAATTGTATTTATAACGTTTTTGATTCATATATATATAATTGTATTTCTAACGTTTTTGAAATCGCTAAATGGTATTATTTGTAAATGGAAATAAATATCAATTTTAAAATAGAGTAGTCTGTAAGTGTTATTTTTTGGAGTTTTGATGTATTTTTGGTTAGAAATTTATGGTTAAATATTGATTTGTGTTGTTTAAACTAGTTTTTTTATTACATATATAGATTTAATAGTCTAAATAACTCATGGGACGCTTAGATTGTGAAGGATTCACTTGTCAAACTTCTGATTTCAATGAATCTCTACCAGATTTTAGACAAATTAGATCAGAAAATAAATTAAAAACTCTCCAAAAAATCACACTTAAATTATTCAATTTTAAATTGGCAAACTATTTAATACAACTTCAATAATTTCAAATTGTCAAAATATTTAATAAAACATTCAAATGATGTTTATAAAGATAAAATGTTTCAAAATATTTTAAATGAAAAGATAAATTTAAAGTTATTTTGAAACTTTAAATTGAAATATTAAATATAAATTAATGAAATCAACTTAAAATTGTTTTCAGTTATTTATTTGCCAATTTTATTTTATTTTATTTTTTCAGGAAGAAAAAAAAGTTGTTTATATATTAAGGTAAACAATATATTGTCATATCAATAGAAAATCGTCCTCCAAGAAAGACAATTCCAGAAATAGATGCAGAGAAACATATACATAAAAATCCACCATACTGTCCCTTCCCATGTGAATGATAGAAAGGACCCTGTCCCGCATACAAACAGAGACATCATAAACAAATATCAAATATCCAGCCATATCAATATTACAAGTTCCACTAATATGCAATACGCATGTCCACGGAGGATTGTACACGATAACCAACATCGTTAAGACAAAACCGAGGCAAATGAAAGCCCCCGGCTCGAAGGTGAGTGAGCCAAGAAAACCAATACAGGCATGTGACTGGAAGGCGCTTTTTCAGCAAATCGGGAACCATCCAAAAGATGAGAAACAGGCTCGCTGGCACTCCGGCTCGCTTGCAAAGTAAAGAGACAACATGATATATAAAAAGACATATATGCTAGAAAAAAGTACCAACAAAAAAACAAAACTCTGGCTTGCTTGCTACCCGACTCATTTACTAATGTGTAGAGACCTCCTGTGAGATTCTATTCATGGAATAGGAATGTCAAAAGTCTTGATAGTATGGCCATCCATATAATGAGATACCTGTAATTTACCGAAAGATAAACTTAATCCAGTTTTTGAAAGTTCATCAGCACCAGTGTTGTTTTCCCTAAAAATGTGAATCAAGAGGGGGTTGTTCAATTTGGACATGAGGTGTTTGACCTGATCAATCCAACCCTGATACCCACATAAGAACAATGAAGATCAACCAGAGATTCCATCAATGATAATCTTAGAGTCACCATAAACGTGTACAGAGGACAGTCCCAAATTGTATGCAACCAAAAGCCCACTCCATAACACCATCAGTTCAGCCTTGTTATTAGACCCTTTACCACCATTCCAACTTATATGGTATCTTTTCAATAGAGGGAGCTTGATCCACGCACCCCATCCCACCATCCCGTCTTGCTATGCCCCATCAAAAAAGATTGCCGGATCAGAGATAAGATGTGGATGGATCCGATGAGATAGATCCTTATCCGAAGGGGGAGAAGTTAACCAACCATCTAACCACATCATAATAGCAACAAATATATGAAGAATGGAGTCAACCCTTCTCTCAAATATTAATCTGTTCCTTGTGCACCAAATTTACCACATTAAGAAGAATGAGAGCGATTTAAAATTTCCTTTGAGTTTATCTCAAGAATGGATTCCATACAATCAACAGGCCTCCATGAAGGTTCAACCATATATCTAGATAATAGAGACCAGATTTTCAAAGCAAATGAGCAGGAGAAAAATAGGTTGGAAGTTGATTCCTCATGATCCATGCATAAAGAGCATCGTCCCTATAGAGACCACATTTCTTGAGAGAATCCTACGTTAATATTTTCTTTTTCCAAACAAGCCAAACAAACAAGAGAATCTTAGTGTACCATGCAACCCGAAACAATGAAAGAGATTTATCCGCTAGTCTCCAGAAAATTATGCTGGAGCATATATCTTTGACGATCAAAGCATCCCCCGCCATGCCTCCGTCCCATGTGATCGAATCACCAGCACCATTAAGAAACATGCCACCCGCTTTTAATTTAGAAACACATATATTCAAGTAATCTGCATCCCTGCCACAGAGACCAAGCTGTTCCCCCGACTTCTAGATTGACGCACCATGAGACCAACATAATATAACTTGTGAAAGGTAGAAGATACTCATGTGAGCCAGCCGATGGGTCAAGCGATCCTCCAGGTGTGTGTCCCCAACAATGCCACAGATCCTGTCATGGCTTAATAAAATCCTTTGCCCATTACCAAACACCCAAGTCAACCGAGCGGCTAGTAGAGGCATAAATTTTTTAAAACCCAACCATATGACAGAAATAGATCTCGGATGGGCCATTTGTTCACTGTAGATTATATGAAGCGGATCTCCCGTCACATACTTACATCTGATGATCCTGGACTAGGGATAATTTTAAGGATGGAAAATCATTTTGAAGTTTAAAACGTTGGCGAATTTCACTAGTCCCTAATATGTGAACTATAAAATTTATATTGATATGTTTGTAAAATTATACAAATTTATAATGATTTTATATATAGTATCTATACAATGTTGGCTATTTTAAAGGTAAAATAATTTTATATTGTAAAATTTGGGCGAATGATTTCTACAAAAAAATGGAAATTGGCGAATCTTTTTTTTGGAAAAACCATGGAAAATTAGCCCACTTGTGAATATTAGCCCCTAAAATTTTCCATGTCCTGGACCATTCCCCCTGTCCAACTATTTCCCTCCACAAGGACTTAATAAGGAGTGCAGAAATGAAAACCCGAATGTTCATAAGCCCCAACTGCCATACTGTTTCAAGATCGTAAGACAATCCAATCTGCAAAAATGATATTTCTTAACCAAAAGAGCACCCGACCATAAAAATTGGGAGATACGAGAATTAATAAGTTCGACAGTGTGCTCCAAATTGTAGTAGAGATGTCCCAATATACCACAAATTGAGTCAATACCGCTTAGATCAAGATGAATCTACCGCCAAGCGATAGCCACTTGTGAGTCCATTTTGATATCCTGTGCTTAAACTTGTCCACCAACCATGTCCACTCTGCCACCCTATAATCACATGGCTTTAATATGAACCCCAAATAGGTGAAACCTTCCATGGCATGCTTAGTTTGTATCCCCATGAAGCCCGCAATAAAATTGATCTCATTAGCCTCCCCATTCCCAAAAACCAGGAAAGACTTCCCTTTGTTAATGCATAGTCCGGAGGCAGCGCCAAAACAGTTAACAATATAGTAAAGGGAAAACCAGTGGTTTCAATGAACCTGCCAAATACAAGAAGGTCATCAACAAACAAAGAATGAGTTATACTTACAAAGAAGAAGAAAAATAATCCGGAAATATACCCCACCTGTTTGGCCATCTTTATAATGTTGCTAAAACTGTCCCTGCATCTAACAACAAAATATTCCAAATAATTTATTTATCAATATCATTTCTTCATTCATCAACAAAAAAAAATTCCAAATTATTTATTTACCAATATCGTTTTTGTGTATATCATATCGGCATCCCAGCAACAAAACACTTCTATTTTAAAATTGCAAGTCGAGAGGTACTACTGCTACGCCAGTGGCCCTTGCCTAAGTTATTGAGTGAAGTGATTACCCACAAAATATTTGGATATCGTGATACAATTAAAGAGTATGCGTTACGGTCCTTTCATTTTATTTTTCTTTGGTGGGGGAGATTATGTTCTTAGATTTTAAGAATATTTTAGAGATTCAATATTTTGATATATATTTTTAATTCAAATAACTGAATGTCCTTTCATTTCATTTTTCTTTGCTGAGGGGAAAATATGTCTATGTCTATATTTTAAGATAAGTTTTGATATTCAATATTTTCTTTAGATTTTTTCCCAATTTATATTCTTATTAATTTAGTGAATGCATATAATAAATATTGTAAGTTGTGGGGTATTGTTTTTTATGAGGGGAGAATTGAATTATTAATTTAGTGAAAGTATATAATAAATATTGTAAATTGTGAGGTATTGTATTTTATTTTTATTTTTATAAGTTTTAATTTTTCTATCTAGTTAAGATTTCATTATTATATTTTGTGTGTAAATTAGCTGATATATTAGATCACAAAATGATACATATGGTTACAAAAGGGGCTACCATTTCCAGAAGGAATGAGGGAGTGCAAGCCAGTCATACAAAACCTCACAGGAAAAAACCCTGGAGCCGAAAGATAATCATAAAGACAGCAAACCAGTTGATAAAAACCCAGTCATGAACAAAGTCCAACAGAAAAATAAAACTAGCAACGGCCAATCGCATAGGGATGTCGGGTCGAGAACGAGCAGTTAATGACAAAGAAGGCCAATTAGAGGCTTGTTGAAGCTTAAAAACTTTCAACATAGACGAAGCAAAGAAAACAGAGAAAAAGCACAGGGACCAGCAGCAAGAGACTACCCATTAGGAAGCCTAATGACCTCTTTTGGCGGTGCCAGGGGTCTCTGTTGCGCTCGGACCAACATCATCATCGCCCTTGGGGACATAACGCGGCCTGTGGCACCTGATGATAGTTGTATTGGTACCATCGTCTGGGATTTCAATTGAGACATTGAGCATGTAGCGCAAATACAGCTCGAAGAGCCGAATGAACCCATCCAGGCGTTTGGTAAGCATTTTCAGCTCTTCCATGAGAGAAATGTTGGAGATTTCCAACTTATCTAGTCGAGCGGAGTTCTTAGCAGAGGCGAGGGAGTTCGCCTGATAGGCCTCCTTGAAGGCCGCCCCTTGCCTGCTCATGGCCTTGGCTAGCATTGCTTTCATTTTCCAGGCCATAGACTGATTTCTCAAGAACTGGGTTACCCGAGTGGTTGAGGTACCCGGGTCCATTATCCAATCAACCTCCTCGCTAATATCTTTGTTTTTCATTCCTTCCCTGGCCTTTTTCACCTCCACTTGGAGCTCGTCGATTATCTGTTTTCCCTTGCTAGAGACAGAAGCCTCGTAGTCCTCCCGAGCTCTCTTGAGCTCTCTTGCAGCCTTGGAGCTACAAAGAATACGCTCAGTCATGGTAGGATTACCAATGCAAACAGTTGAGATGCTGATATCAATATTCAAAACAGTGAACCTCGGTCTGAGCTCTGGGGAATTTCTAACACAATTGAAATTTTCCCCAAATGGATCAGTATTAATATTGCAATGCACGGTGCAAGGGAACGCGATCTGGGCCGAGATTTCCATCTTGTCCTAGCTTCTGATAGCCTGGATTCCCATTAGGTGAATGCAAACCTGCATATTATTGCTGATGGTGGCAACCAGGTTCCCACGCTTATTCCTTAAGAGCATAGGCCATGCGTACACCCTGCCATAGAGAGTGATCTGACCTCTGTTCTTTCCATGGTTCTTCCACCTTTTCCGATGCCTGCCATAGGACAGCCGCCAACGATGCCACCATCCAAGCATTAAGGGTCATGGGATAGTAATTTAGAATGAACCACATAAATCATTGATGGTCAGTACCCGGAAGGTCGTCCTCCTCCCCTTACACGCCTTTAAGGTCCTGCCTTGAGATCTGAAGGCATTCATTCCGAAGACTGGCACAAGTGATGCTGTGCCAATAGGTGTCAATGACATCATGCGGGTGGTCGACCGCGTGGTTGGTGAGAGTATCCACCACAGCATTGGCATTGCGCCTAATTGCCTGAAAAAATACACCCTTGAGAGCAGTGAGATGTTTGGCAATGAGCGCAGTGACCATGGCTAGGCACCAATGCTTAGTGACTTTCTCAAACCGCGTTCCATTCTGTAGTTTCCTCGCTGCGTTGATGGCAAGGAGTGAGTCCCCTTCCATGATTGTTGCTCCACTACCCAAGCGGATAAGGATTTGCAGGCCCCGCTCCAAAGCTGAAAATTCAACCTCATTGTTGGTGGCCTCCCCGAAGGAAATGCTAAAGATATGAAGAATTTCCCCTCTGTCATTGCGTAGGACTCCCCCAAAGTCAGCCAGGCTAGGGTTACCTTGGGATGCTCCATCAAATTTTAGTTTGTGGAACCCTAGAGTAGGAAGTTGCCAGGGCAGCTGAGAAGGAGCAGTCTGAGGCCGATGCGCAGGAGAATTGAGGTCCATTGCTTCGCTCATTCCAAACAGCTGCAAGATTCGCCTGTCATTGTCAGAAGACTTGTTTGCTTGATCTGCTTTGTTATGGGTAAGAGCTGTTTCTCGCATGTTTTGCAAGATGGTTGCTTTAACGTTGTCAGACTGCCTGAATTCCTTCTGAAAAATTCTTCTATTTCTCTCTTTCCAAGTGGACCAGACTATAAAACCAAGGCTTAGTTTCCAAAGGATGTTTACAGTGTCACAATTAGAGTATTTGGTTTGCCAGTTGTCTATGGTGTCTTGAACGGATTCCCTGTTCCTGTCCGTTTGTCTGAAGATTTATTCCATCCAATCCCATAGATTATTGGTCCAATCGCAAGTTTTGAGGAGATGGTTCATAGACTCCACCTCTTTCTCACAGAGGGGACATCGAGATGGACCAAAGAAGCCATTCTTACATAGGTTCTCCCATGTTAGGATCTTGCAATGCATTAGGAGCCATAAAAAGGTTTTTATTTTTGGCCAGATTGTATTGTCCCAGACATTGTTATGCCAAGGCACTTTCTCTTCCAGATCCTTCTGATCCAAGTATAGTTTAGCTTCCTTTAGGTTATACGTGCCTCCATCTAGTTTGCCCCACCTGAGTTGATCATCATCCAGAGAATAACAGATCGTTCTTCTATCCAAACACGCGCTCAAGGATAGTTGAAGGTTGTCCATCCCCTCCGTTTGAGTGGGAATGTTAGGGTGCCAATGTCTCCAATGTTGGTCCTCATTGTTGTCCGAGCAGTATTGGTTAACTTTGAATTTTCCCTGATCCTGGTACCTGCGTTGCAGGGGAAGGTAGTTAGGGCTTTCAAGCTTGGGCAGTTTTTGCCAAGCATCTTCCCAAAAAAGAGTTGTGCTGCCATTGCAGATTTCCCAAAAGCAGTGATTTGAGATAATGTGCCTATTTTCCCGAGCCAGGTTCCAGATGGGGGATCTAGCTGGAACATCCGTCATTCTTATGATATCTTGATGGTTCTGGTTCTCAGCATACTTGGCTTTCCACAGCTGAGCCTAAGGTGTTTTTGGATGTTTGATCCACCTCCACCAAAGCTTGGCCCCACATGCTTTGTTCACGGTATCTGGGTCATGGAGCCCCAGATCTCCCAGGATTTTGGGTTTACAGAGTTTTTCCCATGCTACTAGCGCCCATTTCTGTTTGTCCGCTATACCAGACCAAAGGAAAGTTCTTTGTATGTTTCTGATTTTTTGGAGAACCCCTTTGGGAGCCAGAAGGATGGAAAGCATGTGTTGAGGAATGGCTTGGAGAACAGCCTTAGTCATGATAAGCCGTCCAGCGAAGTTAAGGACCCTACTAGTCCATTACTTGCTCCGAACTTCGAGGTTGGAAATCAGTGTCTACCAATGGATCTTTTGCCAGGGTTTATCAGTGAGAGGGATCCCAAGGTACTTGGAAGGGAGGCACCGCCTTTTGAAGCCAAGGATAGTCGTAAGATGCTTTTGGATTTCCAGGTGAGTGTTGAAAAAGAAGATGGAGGATTTATCCAAATTCAGGTCCATGCCTGTTGCTTGACCGAAGAGATCTAGGATAGCTTTGAATCCTTGAGCTTCTCGAACCGAAGGAGTTCCATGAAGCATGGTGTCGTCCACAAATTGTTGCTGAGTGGTGGCAGGGGTGTGCAGCAGGGGTTGGAGGCCCTTGATGGTATTTCTTTCCTTTGCAGTCTTAATGATGTGACTCAAGCCTTCCATCACAATGACAAAAAGAAAAGGGGAGATGGGATCCCCTTGGAAAATGCCTCAAGAGGGGGCAACGGGGATGGTAGGAGCACCATTGACCAGAATAGAGAAGTTGGGGGATTTTACCATAGCTAGAATCCATTTGATCCAGAAATGTACGAACCCGAAGGCTTCCAGAATGGCCTCAAGAAACTCCCAAACTGACTTTATCATAGGATTTCGAAAGATCCAGCTGAATGATCATTCCTACTTTTTTCTAGGATTGAAGAGTGTGAACCATCTCCTGCACAAGCAAGACATTATCCATGATTTGTCTGCCTTCCACATAGCCCGATTGCTCCTCTGAGATGATGAAGGGGAGTATGGGCTTGAGTCCGTTGGCCATTACTTTGGAGATGATCTTATAGAGAACATTACACAGGGCAATCAGCCTAAACTTCGAAGGGGTACAAGCTGCTCCCTCTTTAGGGATAAGGGCAATAAACGTGGAATTGAGGGATTTGAGGATGGAGGCAGATTTTTGGGAATCTTCCACCACCTCCCACACTTCCAGCCACACAATTTCCCTACAAGATTTGAAAAACTCAATAGTGAAGCCATGAGGCCCAAGTGCCTTGCCCTTAGGCATTTCCTTCACTACTTCTTCCACTTCCTCCATGGTGATAGGGCGGTTCAAGGAATTGTTTTGATCCTCAGTGATGAGCCTAGGAATGGAATTCATAACTTCCCTAATTGTCTCTGCCCTATCAATGTCTGATTCCATTGCTATGTGGCTAAAGTGATCAGTGAGGATGGAAGCAATATCCTGATGAGAGCAGAAGGGAGTACCTTGCTCATCCTTTAAACGGGTGATTTTGTTGGCGCATCTGTAATCTACAGTCGATCGATGGAAGAACTTTGTGTTTTTTCCCCCTCTGAGCCATTGGATGCGAGACTTTTGCCTCCATAAAATCTCCTCCTGCTGACATCTATCATTCCATTTTTGCATGAGGATCCTCTCAGTGCTAATAGAATCCTAGGTGATGTTGCCTTTGAGCCAGTCCATGTGTATTTGAGCCATTTGTTCCTCCAAGGTCTGTTTATCCTTAAATATGTTTCCAAAGACCTCTTAGTTCCAGAACTGAAGGCGAGCTTTGATGTGCTTTAATCTGGCTTGCAATCGATACATTTTCATGCCTTGGGTTTCCAGCGGTTCGTGCCACCATTTCTTGATTTTAGTCATGAACTCTAGATGGCCCAACCAAAATTTTTCAAACTTGAAAGGTCTGTTTTTCGGAGTTCCAAGGATGGCAGCGTCTAGGGTAATGGGCCAATGATCTGAGCCTCCACACGGAATGATATTCGATCCCATCGTGACCCCCTCAAGAAGGATGGCTTCAGCTATAAGAAAGCGGTCGAGTCTAGAGGCAATCTGCCTTTCGCCTCCTCTTTTGTTATTCCAGGAATAAAGACCGTTTTTGGGGATGATATCCACCAGATTAGCTACTTTGATGAAGTTATTGAAAGCCTCTGCATCCTTGTTCAGGGTTCTTAAACCTCCTCTCTTTTCTGCCAATGAGGTAATCATGTTGAAATCCCCTCCATAGATGGCTCTTGCAGTGGAATGTATAAGTTGCATCCCAGAGAGGCAATCTAGCATCAACATTTTATCCTCTAGTCTTTGGGGGTTGTAGATATTAGTGCATAGATAGGTGTTAGATTCCCCTATAATCTGTACTTCCAGGGAGATGTATGATCTAGAAGCCTCAAAATTTATGAGATGGACGGACTGGGGATTCCAGAAGGTGGCCAGGCCCCCTTCCAAACCATTCCCTTCCACATCAATGTAATCCATTCTTTTGCCTAAATTTCTGCTGATTCCTTTCATCTTCTGGCTTGAGCACTTGGTTTCTTGTAAAAAAATCATTTCAGGATTTTCATTCTTGACTTTCTTCCTTAGAAGTCTTTGTTTTCTTTGGCTATTTAGCCCTCTTGCATTCCATGAGAGGATCTTCATGATTGACAAGATTTAAGAGGAGAACGTGAAAGCCTCAAGGGTTTTCATCTTACCTGAGTTGAGGAGTAACTGACCTAGCTCATAAAGTGCTTCATTATTTGTTCTTCGGCCTCTTTCTTTCCGGTGCTTAGCCATGTTTGTTTGGTGTAGACCTTGGGCTTTGATACCTAGACCCTTTGTAGCTCCAAAGCCTCTCTTCTGCCCTTTTAGTTCTGCATCCTGCCTTGAAAGAAATAAAAAGTTGACTCTGTCTATTTCCTCCTCTGGGATGTGTTCCACTCCTTGTTGCTTCCATTGTTCCACTATGGAGTTAAGATCCATGCCTTCCCTCTCGAGTATGTCACTGAGTTCCATATCCTCTGTTCCTATTTCACTGGCGGTCATTTCCACATCTCCTTCGAAGTCCTTTACCAGATCAAAACCTGGTAAAGTTACCCTTGTTGAATTAGTATTGAGATCTTTGCCTACCTGTGTGGGAGCATCCAGGGCTTCCTGCGGTAGGTCAGGTTCTTGAAGAGTTTCGGTAAAAGCTGATTCGGCTCCAAGAGCCTCAAAGGGATTGACTGTGCCTTTAATGGAGATGCTTGTTTTTTGATGGTCTCTTCTATTGGCCCGTTGTCTTCCATTTGGATGGGAAAAACCTTCCTGATCCTTATCTAAGTTATCCTTGGCCTTCTCAGTTGCTTTGTTCAATGGGAATTCCCTAAACAGGTGTCCATGTTCATGGCATTTCCGACAATGGAAGGGGATTTGTTCATAATCTATGGCTTGAAAGAAAAGTTCATCTCTAAATTCTAGCCATAACCCTTCATGCAGAGCCCCTGATACATCCATTTCTACACAAATTCTAGCACAAGAGGTGTACCTTTTTTGTAGAGTGGCCTCCGAGGCTTGGATGAAAGTTCCCAATTTGTTGCCTATTTGCTCCAACGCTGCAGGTCTCCAGTAATCGATTGGGAGAGAGAAAAGGTGAATCCAAACAGGTACATGCATGATTGTTTCCTATTCAGGTGTGAAGTTAGGTTTCCAGGGTCTCATATAAAGGCCAACTGAGGCATAGAAGTACGGTCCACCATAAAAAATGCGATCCCTGTCCTCCAGGTTCGCAAAGACCACAGTGAAAAATCCTTTGGCCCCTAGGTGAAGCCTGACATCTCCCTTAGGCTTCCATTGTTGCTTAATCCAGAGACATAGAGCTTTTTCTGTAAGCCAAAAGCCCATAAAATTACATATCACTACATGTATTGACATATGGTCACGGTAAGCTTGCATTTCAGGGTCGGTTATGACAACCCTCAGACTTTCAGTTGTTTTGGGCTTGCAGTGCCCCAGGTCCTCCTGTTTCTTATTTGTTGTGGCAGATCCCTCGAGATCTGGGACGTGTTGGGGTAGTGCCTCGATTTCCACAGTTTCGTTGTCTTTTCCTTCTGCTTCTTGTGATTTCTTCTTGGGATTGGGGTTCCCGTTGTCTTCTCCTTCCAGAATCTTGATGCCATTTGTCCGTTTTTGATAGTGGGTTTCCTTGGTTTGCCCACCAGCCTTTTTTTTCCTGCTTAGCTCATATTTTTCAGCATTAACGGAGCCAGATATCTGCACCCCTTCCAGAGGGGCCTTGCCCTTATCCATTATTACTTGTTTGTAAGATGGGGCCCCATTGACTCCCGCGCACCTCATCTGTTGGGCCAGGGCTAGCCCCCACCCCCTAAGTTCTGCGAACTGTGCACTGCCCTCCGCCAGATTTTGTGACAGACTGCAACTTACTGAGCAAAACCCTAGCAGAGCTGAATTTCTTATTCACCAATAGTCGAATTTGAAAATTATTGACTTTTCATATCATTATTATAAATATTGTAATTAATTTTGAATTTAAATAATTTATTTTGATTTATTTTATGGGTTTTTAAATATTTTATAATTTTTAGAATGTTATAAAATTTATTATAATTTTGTTGTGAATAAAAAATAATTTTGTTTAATTTTTATAATTTTAAATAAAATAATTATATAGATTAACATATTATTATTGCCAAGTCTTACTAGCACAACTAGTTGAGCATGAGCCTCGCTTGTAAGGCTACCTATCATCAAACTCACCGGGGTGGTTGTGCCATGTGCTAGGGGGAAGAGATATGTTGAAAAATCTAGTTAGCTTAGTGCTGGTGTGGCCCAATCCTCAGGTGACTTTAACTGCTTATATGCCCCCGGGTTGCTGCTCCTCAAGCCAAAGGTCAAGCCTGGAAAATCACACATAACTTGACAAAAAAAATATTATTATTAAAAAAATTAAAATAGTGGAATTACTAATTTTTTTAAATATATCTTTTAGTAGGGTTGCTAGGAGGAGAGGAGAATGGGTGCTTTATGCCTACCACGAAGTTAAAAGTTGCAAAGTATTAGTGGGGCTTAAGATGCATGATAAACAATCAAGTTGAAGCTTATACACTTTACTAGGGGATTCAATTAGCCAAAGAGAAACATGTAACTTCTCTCATTATTTTGGAAGACTCCCTCCTTATTCAACATTTGGTGAAGACTCCCTTAGGAGGGACAAAACATTAGAAAGTTTTATGAAAAGAATTAAAAAAACAGCTGCAAAGTTCTCTTCAAAAACATATTTCCATGTTCTTCGTCATGTGCTTACTTATGTTCTAATGAATGGTGTAAATTAAGATTGAGAGATTTAAAAATAAATGGCCGAATCAATCCTTCTCCTATTCCTTAGAGCTAAATTGATTAGCATTGCATGGTTATGGACTATATTATCAATAAGTTATAATATAACATGTAAATTTTATTTTTTGGTGGGTTAGTTTTGTAAGATATATACCTTCATTATTAATCAGCGATATTGTGACATGTAAATTTTGATGGATCAATTTTATAAGGTATATACCTACAACACTCAATTTTTTTGTTGTTCAATTTAAAGTCCTTCTAGAAAAAATTATAGTTTTGTTGAATAAAAAGGCTTAAGAATTTTTTTGAAGATATAGATATGTACTACATGATGTTTTTGATGCTATCCAAAAATAAACTTACATATAATTACAAAATACTCATTTTATTTAAAATAATAAAAATAACTTTTTTACTAATTTAATAAAAAAAAAAAAATTACCAATTCTAAAACAATAAATTCTTAATGAATTAAAAAGAGATACTTTTAGTTTAAACTATTAATTTTATAAAAAAATATTTAAAATATATAGTAATCAAATATAATTAATTTTAAATAAAAAAATATTATATCCATATAATTAATGTAGGATTGAGAATAGTTATGTGTCTCTTATAATCTAAGATTGAGAATAGTCATGTGTTTCTTATAGGTAGATTATGGTATGAAAATAGATTTTCACTTTTATTAAATATTTATTTGTTTTGGATAGTTTGAATCTGTAAGTTGATAAAAAATAAATAAATAAATTTAAATTTTTTTAATAAATGATATCTAAACTAAAAATATTTCAATTTAAAAATTTAATTTTATAAAATTTAAACAAAATTAATATATATATATATATATATATATATATATATATTAAATATATTTAAAAAAAAATGATTTTAAAAATTTGCAAATGTAATTTTTATAAAATGATATGGATTAATTATAATTAAATTAAAATTACATGTTTTCACCTCATGTTTCTGAGCCTTTTGATTTATGGAGTGGTCAGTTTCTTCAATGTTTAGGGTCCACCGGTTTTTTGACAGATCTTGAGGAGCTACTAATGGTATTAAAGGATATAAAGGTAGAAGAGTCTTCAGAATCTCAACAATCTTGTTAGTAGTCCCTTGCATAAAAGGAAGTTGAACACTGGTCATGAGATCTTTGGGCTATTTCTTTATCCATGGACTTTGCTCGCCTTTAAGAAAGCTTTGAGACCTTCATGCTTATTATAACCATTATTCTCAAACATTTTAAGGAGATGGATTTTCTCATCATCCACGTAACTTTCATTAGAAACTGTTGAGCAGGATAATGATGAGAACAAGCATGAATATATTGTTCTCTATAATTCTTATGAAAGACCAAGTGAGAGAAAGAACCATCATCTTTCTTAAAGACGAGAACCAAAAAAAAACTACCATCAACTTCTAACAAAAATTATCTAAATTTCATTGTTGATAATAAATAAAAATATTATCATTCTCTTATAATATGGTCCTATTATGATATAAAAACAAATTAGTTTTGAATAAATCACATTTGGAAAAAAATTAAACTTGTAAGTCAATAAAAATTTCCAAACGTACCTTTTTTTATAAAATGATATCTGTTTTTTATAATTAAAACTAAAATGATATGTTTTCACCTGAATTTGTCCCACAAACTAAATAATAAAAAACAACTAAAATTGAAAAAGACACTTCGAGTACAGTGCTTTTGGCAGCCATGGCCATTAGCTTATCGTCACACTGGAGACATCCGCCGTTACGAATGCTAACCACTCCTTTCTCTCCGCCATACACAGATGCATGATTATTTCATAGATAATTATTTATGGGACAGATACGCAGCACGCGAATATACTACGCAGAAAAATTTCTTTAGGGGAAAGAGACGCGGCACGCTCGCTTATTTAACGAGGAAATTCTTTATAGTACAAGAATATATTAGGAATACCACCCTTGATTCTGGGAAAATTCTTTTTCCTTACCGAATCTTGAGACGTAACCCATCCATCTATACACATTTAAGTTTCGCCTATCTAAAGTGATCGCATTTTTTGTCTGTTGTTATTGGAATATGAATGGTTTGTCAAACAATCGTGTCATCCAGATTGTAAGGTAACGTATGTAATATATACTTTGTTCCATGTCGCTGGGTTTATATGTGAGGTTTTTTGGAAAAGTTTTCTGATTTATTTTCTAATTTATTTTGTTAAAAATTTAGCAGGGATTTATTGAAATGACAAGTTTAGCAGGTGAATATTTCACAATCGACTTAGGTTTTTAGAGTGTTAAATCCATATATATAGTCAAAAAATTTTAAAAACATAAATCAAGATTTGATCACAATTTTTTTCACTAGATTCTGTGAAAAATAGTCCAAAACTCGAAATGCTTTAGTCAACTCCAATATATAGAGTTTAAATAAAGTTTAATTAGTAAAACTGTATTTTTTGTTATTTAAAATACATTTTTAATATATAAATTAAAAAAACTTAAATTTGAGGAATGAAAAAAATTATGTGTTGTGTGTGTTTTTTGTTTTTGTTTTTTTGTTTTTTTATTCTTTTAACTAGGTTGAACCACAGTGAAGGTCAATCCATCTATTGGATAGAAGAATGATTTGTCCACTAGTAGACTGCTATAACCAGGATTGTGATTTGTTTTTTTACTATCACTTATTTGCCATTATGAAATATATTGGAATGCATTATTGGATAGAAGAATGATTTGTTTGCTAGTGGACTACTATAACCAGGATTTTGTGATTTTTTTTACTATCACTTATTTGCCATTATGAAAGATATTGGAATGCATTATTAAGCTATTGATGTAATGATCATATTAAATATTATGGAGAATATGTATCACAAGCTAAATGTTCACAATGTCAATAACTTGTGAATAACAAAAAAGGTGTCTTGCAAGCTTCTTCCTTATATTCTTATAACTATATGTTTACAATGATTGTTCAGGTGCCAAAACATAGCATACTTTACAAATTATCATATACAAAATAAGAGTGAAGATGGCGTTCTTTGAATGCTTACAGATGATTCTATATTTAGGAACATCAAAGAAAGATGACCAATGTTTAAAGGAAAACCTCACAATGTTTGGGTTTCACTGGCAACCATGTCAATCCATTTGGAAAGGTCAAGTTTGTTTACTTGATGTAGCCTCGCCTATTTTTTATCTTCCTTTTTGTTTATGATTATTTTTTCAAGGTAACATTTCATTTATCTTGTTTGTTGCATAATTTATTTATATATCATATCATTTGTGGTGTTTGTTGCATAATTTATGCAACAAATCATTGTCAAGATTGTGTGATTCCTATTTATTGAGGTACACACACAAAGTGGTAGTTATGTTTATTTTCAATCAATTATGTAAGTACCAAGTTAAAGATATGAATGTATACGTTACTAAAATTATGGGTTGGCATCAACATGTACGACACTTATGGACCAAAAGGACAAAAGCAATTTCTATTCTATTGAACACTTACATACACAATAAATGATGCCCTCGGGCTAACACATTTTTGTGGTATGTAATGTACAAGTATATAATCCTATGAACATATAATGCATGTTTTTAAAATAATTTATTGGTATAAATAAATATTGAAATTAATCCATATCTTGCAAGTTTTTAAACAAAGGATGAATTTGCATATCCAATTTATGGTCCTAAAATTAAATTTTTTCATTCAAGAAGATTAGGAAATGAAGTGTTTAATGAGTATAGGCAATTCCTCCGTGAGAACTATAAAAAAAGGACATACAAATCGTGGTGCCCCTTTAGAGTGAAAAAAAAATACATTAAAACACTCAAACCATCTGAGTAGCAACCAAGGGGCCACATCAAGATCTGAGCACAATGCTCCATCCACACCAAGCTCGGGGACCACATCCGAGCCCAATGCAACCATCAAACCATCAAGTCGAGGGATACTCATATAGCTGCAATATTGAGCATTGATTCTCTACAATAATGAGTGGCCTAACGGGTACCCCTAGGGCTTGATGTAACCATTTACATCTATGGACCTCTTTTCATGTCTCCCTCTATTCATGTTCCCACCTTTCCATCAGTGTTACCTATGTTCTAGTTCCAATAAGGAAGGTGTCTTCCTTTCACAAACCTAACAAATTTTTCGATGTTTACAGGTGTCCCCTCACATTCCGAGGGGCCCTTAACTGGAATACAAAATTTACCATGACAAACATGTTACACATGAATCCAAAGATGGTCTATAATATGTAGCTAGGGAGGGCTCCAAGCTCCCAGCCTTGCATGTTGGTACAATACATGCGGCCAGCCGTGGCACACAATATAGAATTCTTTATCATTATTCCATTTCCCTTTTCCTCTTTCTTAAATGCTTATTCGTGTGGTTCAAATAATAATCGATTTTCTTTTACTGGTGATTATGCTTTGGGATCTCATTATTACAATGCTTTGGGATCTGACAAGGATCATTCTGTGTGTGATGGTAGCATAATTCATATTGGTTGTGATGGTAGCGGATCTGACAAGGATTATTCGATGTGTGATGGTAGCGAGGTACCACATCATGGAGATTCTTTAACTCGGGAACAAACTATTGAGTTATTCTAGAATACTTTCTACATCAAGATTGATGAGTCTTTATCGATTTCTTCAATACAGTCGAATGTTCTCTCTCTCACCATGAGGTTATGAGGTTGTTGATTAGCTCGAAAGAATGTAAATCTAATGGTGAATCTTTTAGCTAGGAAGAGTTGTTGATTATACAAAAAATAATAGAAGATATAACTATGCATTTCGATGAAAAAAGTGTTTTTAAAAGTGTTCCTGGCTTGGTGAAACTTTTAATTGGTCCTGAGCTTATTACCACTAAGAAATATCTACAACAGAATATGGCTCGTCTATCCAGCCAGAATTTAAAACATATTAATGTGTTGGGTCAATATACTCTGGAGGCAATAATGATTCATGTACTTGGGGCAGTGTTCAATCCTTTACAGAATTTATCCGTCGTTAGGGTATCTACTTTGATTCAACAGATTGATTCTACTGTGCGAGTTCAAGCAGAGAATATTTTGCGAGTTCAAGAAGAGAATATTGGTGGGATAAATAAAGCAACGGGTAATGATAATGTTCAGTTTTAGTGCAAGATAGTTGTAGTCTTTTAGGTCACTAACATTTCCTCTAGAAGTGGCAACCATCTATATGTGTCTAAAAATAAATACTATGATATTTGGAAGATATATTTGAGTATGACTTTAAATTCTTCAAATTAGTCATATTTCAGTTCAAATGGTATAGGTTACAAATGAATGAAAGTGATCCTAAAAGAATTGTTACTGAATATGTTAATGAAATTTCCATGGTTAATGCAAAGACAATAGAGTTGGGTACATTTCCTTATGTTCTTCCAAGCCAAAGTGAGCAGGCCTTTTACTCATAGGTTTCAAGTAAAATGGGCATACATTGTTATATATAATTAGAGAAGAATGCATGTAAAGTATAGTTTTGCAAAATAAGATGATATTGAAGAAGAAAATGATGCAAAGCTGGAGAAATAAGACGTGTTGGACGGAAAAAGTAAAATAAGTTGAGCTAGATGTAGATGACAATGATCTTAATGATGATATCAACAATGAAATTATTGAAAATGACATTAATGATGATGTTGCTATAGCCAATCCTTTCAACATCGATTATGATATGGAAGATACATATGTGGATTTGGATAAAGAAAATAAAGGATATTGAAATGGTAAAATTTAGAATCTATGTGAATAAATATTTTCTATGATTTATTCTCTGTAAAGTATTTTCTTATATGGGTTAACTATGTGTTGTTAAATTTTATACCATTTTTTATTTATCTTTGGTTGGTTAAATGTCATTCACCATGATTTCTCTCTTACCCCACTAACCTATATCATCCTAACCAGTATTCAGCATGTGCTTTAATGGTTAGGGGGTTAGGAAAGTTTAGAGGTTTACGAGGTTGTGGGTAACTATATAAAACATATTATATACAAATATAAATATATTACAAACAAAATATAAGTTAAATTAAAATTAAATACTTATAAAAAATAAATTTAAACATAAAAAAAACACTATGGCGCCAAATAATATGACCAAAAAAGCCCACTCACAAACTCGATGACATCTATATTATTCAACGCCACTTTCCAGTAAGAGCACTGCACAAAGGAGAAATTTGTTGAAAATTCAATTGGATCAATCCCACCTGTCAGTAAGGAGAATGTGTAGAGGAGAAACCCAATAACATATTCATCGGATCAACCCCACCTCTCAATAAGGAGAGTGCACAAAGGAGGAAACCCATCCATGGAGATAACAACTACATGTCCACGTCTAAGGAGGGATCGACCCCACAACATATTCATTATTTCTCAAAGTTTTTTTTTTGGTATGAAAGCTCTAATGTTTACTTGCCATGAATTTTTCTATTTTGCTTGTTTTGTCCACTCTTTAGACTAAAGAGAAAAAGAGACCAATTTGAATTATGAGGCCAAGAGACCAATTGATTTGAGGTATTTATAATCTTGCGTTTGAGGGCATGGTTTAGTAAAATGGGGTCATTTCATCATTGTGACCTCGAAAATTGCCAAAATTTCTTGTAGTTACCTTATGTTTGAAGGCATTTTTCATTTTTTTATTCAAGAACATGGCCGACAATCTCAATTTCCACAACCCCAACTAGAGTTAGACTTCCAAATTTATCGGTTCGTCTACACAACAAGGAGGCAATGGAGATAATTGGTAACCTTATGGTAAAATTTCTCTGTTTTTTTGCCAATAATAAGCTTGACTATGGTTTAAAGCACTATGTTTATATTATATTTTAAAACCATAAGGAGAGCATTTAAAATCCAAAAAACACATATAAAACTATGTTACAGTCTAGTATGAAACACATACCATGCTGTTGCACTTTTATAGAAGGTTTAAAACATGTGAATATAAATTTCAAACTATTATAACTCATGAATGCTTGTCAAGGATGAGAGTCATCAATCCAAAAATACAATTTTGGGCAAGATTCTTTAACTAATTTTAATAAAAATGACAATTTTATCAAATAGAAAATTATAATTTATTTCTTTGTCGTCATAAAAAAATCATGATATTTAACGAGAGTTCAAATAATAGGGAAGGAAACAAGTTTTTAGCCTAAATTTTTACAAGAATGATTTGGAAAGGTTGAAATTGGATAACGAGAGTTTAAATAATGGGAAAGGAAACCAGTTTTTTATTATAAACTTTTACAATAATGATTTGGAAAGGTTGAAATTGGATAACTCGGCTACATTAAGGATATTATAGTGTTTTGAATCTATTTATGTAATAATAATTGTTAAAGAAAAAAACTTATCAATAAAAAATTACTATTTTGACCAAGGTTTAAATAATTTTTATTGAAAATAAAAAAAAAATTATAAAATAGAAAATCATAATTTTTTTACAACATCAATATTCATTTCTCTCTCTCTATTGATCACACATATTTATATATGTAATTTTGAATGAAAAAAATTGTCAAATTTGTGATATAAAGAAAGTGAAAGATGAATATCATTTCATTTGAAATTGTCCTACCTTTGATAATATAAGGCATAATTTTATGCAACTTTATAACATGATGGAATTATGTAGAAAACTTCATTTCAATTGTAAAAATCTAGTGATATAGGAAGTAAAATTTCCTATCACATCCCCTTCAAAGGATTACCCAACCCTCAAGGTAAGGGCACAACCCAAATTTGAAAATATTCTAAATCCATTTGAATTCACAAACTCATGTAATTGAACAATGTAGTGGAAATAAACACATAAATTCATTTAGACCATGATTCCATTTCAAATTTATATGCATAAATTAAAGTTAGACATTGGATGCTTATCTTTTAACCATGATGGCCCAAGAAATTGGTTATGCACAAATAATTTTCCACTTAACCACATGCATCCACTGCAAATGCCACTCCCAAGCTAGACTGTGAGTCCACCAAGGTGAAGGAAATTTGATATAAACTCATGTCACTCACCTAACTAAGTTTCTCTCACACTCAACCACTTTATTCACAAGTAAGCACTCTAGGCCACCATGGAACCATAAAAAATTCATGGAATTCTCAATCACTCCCCATACAACACAAGGAATGCGTCTTTTTTCTCTGTTCAATAATGGCTCAGAAATATTCGCCCTTTTAATGCTCTTATTGTAGGAAACAAGAACCCCTCTCATTGTTTTCCATCTAGAATACCCGAGTAGAAATATACCTTAGCTTTAAGGAACATAATGGGTAGAAATTAACCATTGAAATGAAGGTTTTATAAAAAATCTGATCTCTATGCTTCTCTACAGTGATCCATCTCTTTTCCTATATTCATAGATTTATTTCCCATAATTGTTTTTGGTATTTTCAGTTTTTTATCTTAATCAAAACACGAGGTATAGTTTTCAAAATTTCCATGTTACTTGATCATGAAGATTTTAAATGTGAATAAGTGAAACCATATTACAATGGTTAGTGAGTGCATGAGAATCGAGGAGGTTTGAATTTTTTTTAGGATAGGGTCTCTTACACTTCCCCATGGTGATTATACACAACCCCCATGCCTTCATAACTATGTGAGTTATACATTGTTACCAATCACAACATGCGTTTAATAAATGACTTAGAAATGAAAAATTATGGATGAAATCTAAATCAATCTTGTAATAAAAAGGTAAAAGTTCTTATGCAACAAATGATTATTTCCACCTACTCCCACCCCCTTAGGCCCACCTTCCTCATCCTACTAATGGGCTCATAACCCCTCTCATACCCTACAAGGTGATTTCGAAATTTGTATTAAATTTTGAAATAATATTTGCATACTTCAAGTATGTCGAAGGAGCTCTACCACATGGTATGGTATATAAAAAACATGTCTTTAGCTCCACATTAAAATTCCATAAAACATGTTTACATCATTGCATTGAGAGTCGTTATACAACCTAGGATGAGGGAAATGTTGTTCCATAACATTACATTTAAAAATTATAAAATAATACTTACGTTGAAAAGTTTAAAAAAATAGTGATAACAAAAAAAATTATGTTTGCCATAAATAAAATACTTCAATTTCCACCTTAATTTTACATCAAATTTATATAGAGATAAACTACTTGTGTTATCCTTTATGCTCCATGTGCACCAGAGTTCCCAAAGATGTGATTTTTGATGTGGGTGGCCATGTCAAAAGAATGTCGACCAACTAGTTTTTGCTTCTTTTCTTGCACTTGATCACTAAATGGAATTTTTGTAAAAACCCCATACACTTGTAGTGTTAGTATGTTGTAACTTGCTATGGGCATGTTGGTATTGCAGTGAATGGTGATTTGTGTGGATCACTGTCTCCTTTCCCATCAAATATTTTTTCCACTTTTTGTTAGCTTGTACCAGGGCATAAAACTCCTTATCATAGATAGGGTAATTGAGAATTGTCCCATGAATCAATTTAGAATGGTAGCATATAGGGATTCCTCCTTGCATCAACATTTATCCCATGAGATACCCACAAGAATTTGTCCCCAGTTCGAAGGGTTGTTGCAAGTTTGGTAATGCAAGAATTGAGGCGTGATTGACTTTATTTTTCAAATATTCATAGGTTTTTTTTGCTAACCCTCTCCCCACTAAAAAATCTTGCCACTTTATATTATGGCATGGAATGGTCCAACTACTACTAAAAAATATGCTATGAATTTCCTCAGGTATTTTTCATCCTAAATGAAACTCTTGACGTCAAAAAAATTGTAGGCACCAACCACTTCATGATGGCCTCAATCTTGGAAGTATTTATCTTGATCTCCCCTCCACCAGTTACATAGCCTAAATACACTAAATACTACTATGAAAACTCACATTTTTTAGATTTTCCAATAGTCAGTTCTTCTTCAAAGTGTATAGTATCTACATCAAGTGTGAGATGTGCTTCTCCTAGGTAGCACTGTAAACCAGTATATCATCCAATAAAAAAATAGCAAATGAATTCAAATATGGCCACAACACACCATTCATTACTCTCATGAATGTATCTAGTGCATTGCATAGACCAAATGGCATCATTAACCACTCATACAAACATTGTCTTGTTTTGAAGGTGAAATTCTAGTTGTCTTCTTCTCTAACTCACACATGGAGATACCCTAATTTTAAATCCAATTAGGTGATTATTTCACTTACTATAGTTCATCCAATAGTTCATCTATCTTGAGTGGAGGGCATCTATTCTTGAGCATAATCTTGTTTAAAAATTTGTATTCAATTCACATTTTCCAAGTCCCATTATTCTTTGGCACAATTATTATGGGTGACCCACGCATTAAGGTACTTGGTCGAATAACGTCATGCTATAATAGTTGCTAAAACTTCTTCTTCTTCTCGTTTACTTCTAGAATGGACCAACTCAATATTTGGCAACAAAGGGTCTGGAAATAATTGGATCTCATGTTGCACTTCCCTCTTGTGTGATATACCTTTTAAATCTTGGAACTCTCCTCTATATGCCAGTAGAAACTCTTCCAATTATTTTCTTTGTTCCTTAGTGCACCCATCTAAGCATGCCTTTGTTCTCATTAATTCTTCTACAAAATCATTTTCCCTTAATAATAATAAAAAATATGCTTTATTATTATTGATCAATTTCTTGGCTTTACTACCACTTACTAGTGAAATATTTGACTTTCCTTTTTGTGAAACTTATCTCCCATCCTTGATGAGGTGGTATTGGTTGGCTCTCCACATGAATATTGCATCCTACATATACATATAGGGGCTCCCAAGCACAATTCCACATAAATCAAGAGGAACTACAATTAGTTCTACATCAATAAAATCAACATTTATAACAAATTTAAATCTACATTGTTTTGTTACCTTGATTTATGCATCCTTATTTACCCATCCTAATGGATAAGGGATAAGATGACCATGAACCTCCAATTCAAGATTATCAATCTCTATTGCAATGATATTTTGTGTGAAGTTGAGTCGAACAAAGCATTGATCTTGGTATTGTTGACTTATATCCTAATGTAGAATATCTTGATCCTCTCATTGTTGTCCTGTTGAGGAAGGATAATTAGATTCACCTCTACTATCACACATAATTTTTTTTATTTTTTATTAGGGTCACTCATCTAGGTTTCATCTGTCTCATAAGGTTGGTCCATGAAATTGATGAAAAATTCATGAAATAAGTCTTTATCCTAAGTCCAAAACACTTCATTAGTTATGTCATCTCAGTCATATCTATCAAGTTTCACTTTAGGTTCACATGCATTGGTTTAAAATTCGTTTTTAGCCACATGTTTGATTTTTCCTGATTCCACATCGAATTCTAGCAAAACAAGGGATTTTCGCTACAAAATCACCTGATCATTTCGTAGAAAATTTCTTAGATTTATAACTGAGAATGCTACGAAATCATGTTTTTCTACATAAATGAATGAGATGATGACCTGTCAAGGTTTTAGTGGTTTAGAGTAAGGGTAAGGTCATATAATTGGTTATCATAATCATCCAAGCAAGAAAAAGTGTAAATACCACCTCATCATTTTGTCTCACTTCCACTTTTTCCTTTTTCATAATTAAAATCTCATGCATTCAAGCTTAACATTTACCTTTATCATCCCTGTGAGCTACTTCTACAACTAGTCCCATGTGTGCATCTAATATCATTGTTGTCAAAGGTAATTGATAAGTTCTGTCCATAGAAGCAACTTGATGTTTCAAAGCAATTTTTTCAGGTGTCAAAACAGAAATTTACCAGCACTGGTACTTGAGGGCATGAATTCCTATAAAATTCCTAAAAAGTGTGGCAACATGGTCAAGTATGAACCTATGGACCTAAAATTGGTCATCGAAGACCCTAGTGTTGCAGAGGATTTCATTAAAGATGGTTACATGCATTTCTGCTAGAAGAATCTAAGGATTTCTATGTTTTTTCATTGTTTGAGCAGTCAACTTGAAGAGTTGTTTCTGGGTAAATAGAGGAGAAATGTAACAAACTGGGAGAGGTTATTGTCAAGAACAGAACAAGGAACAAAAACCTCTTTCACTTTTCTCACAGGTGCTGCCAATTTGGATATTTGAAGAGGTCTTTAGACGTTATTTTTAGAGTGCGTTTTCTACCTGTTTTAGAAATGTTCTTATAATGTAGTTTCCTGACAACTGGAGATGTTTTAAAAAAAAACAAGATATTTTTTTCTTCAATATGATCTTATTTACAAAAAAATTCTCCCATTTTTCAAAATATATCAAGGAGCGAGAGATAGGAGCTCATCTCTCAGCCCTATTTTCTCAGAAAAACAGTGATTTTTTTTGGTAGATGAACTTGTTGAAGGTGAAAAAGTTGTTTCTTGAGGAGGGTAAGAGGTATTTTGAAACCAAATTTTCCTTATCATGCTTCATCCTATCATCTCACACAACCATGGACATTATTGGAGGTGGAAATTGAAAATTTCAAAATCTGTTGTCAAACTAGGTGTTTTTGCAACACCTTCGAAGCTTAAAGCTCAAAATGCGCTGCGAAATTTTTATATGATGTTTTTTTCTTAAAAAGTAATTTTGATGGAGATCCAAGGAGGGAAAACATTTGTATTTATCTCATTAGCCTTAAGGAATATCCTCCAACAGTCGGAAAGGTCAAAGGTTATGCAAAAGGTTGATTTTGGAGTTTGCTACGAAATGAGCGCTACGAAATTTTCTGTACATGACTGTTTTAGCAGTCAACTTTAAGTTTTATTTATGACCAAATAAAAAATTATTTTGGAAATATGAAAGAGGTTTTTCTTCAACACGAACCCGTCTACAAAAACCTCTCTTAGTTTCTGCAAATCCATCAGGGTTTAGAAATTATACACTCATCTTTGAAGCCTCTTTTTCAGAATTTTCACTAACCATATTTATGAAAAATTTGTAAAATTAGACTTGGAGGAGGTCCAACTCAACATCCACGTGGAATAATGACACATCAGCACTCCAATACACTCATAAAATTGGTTTTTTGTAGTTGATAAGGGTTATTAAATGGAATGTTGAACTATTAATGAAAGAAGAGTCCTTTTTGTATTCAAACTCTGCAAAACAGAAATATCCCTAGGAAGTCTCCAAGTGATGGAATCATGTTTGAAATAGGTCTCTGAGGTGGGAATTCAAAGCCAGAAGGGTGGAAAATCATTTGTATGAGTCCTCACTCTATAAATGAGATGGTTTTAGAGTTAGAATAGGTCAGAGAATGCTTTGGCACAACTATTATTGTAAATTTTCATATCAGTAATAGACAGACAGTGACTATTTCTTGCTTCACCTGAGATTCTTGATATGTTTCAATGATTTTATTGTTTCTTTTATATCTTTCCTCCAGTAGTTTTGGTGTTAAATTACTCAGAATTCATGTCATATATGCTCTGACTTCCTTTTAGCATTGAGTTACTGATTATTCCCATGTGTTAGTGTTGTTCTATCATTGAAACAAAAAAAATCCCTCAGCTTCCATAAGTAGGAGTGCTTGTCATTGATTTCCTTTTTCTGACTCCATGAGCCCAATGGTAGTTGAATCTTTCTCATTTTTCACCTGCAATAAAATACACTAAGACACTCACAAAGTTAGCCATATGTTTTATGATCTAATTGAGTACATCCTTTGATAAGTTTTATGATCAACATGTGCGACATCTCTAGACCAAAAGGACAAAAGAAATTTCTATTCTATTGAATACTTACATAGACAATAAATGATGCCCTGGGGCTAACACATTTTTGTGGTATGTAATGTACATGTGCACTTTATAAGTATATAATCCTATGAAAATATAATGCATGTTTTTAAAATATTTTCTTGGTATAAATAAATATTGAAATTAATCCATATCTTGCAAGTTTTTAAACAAAGGGTGAATTTGCGTATCCAATTTATGGTCCTAAAATGAAATTTTGTCATTCAAGAAGATTAGGAAATGAAGTGTTTGATGAGTATAGGCACTTCCTCTATGAGAACCATAAAAAAAAGGACATACAAATCGTGGTGCCCCTTTAGAGTGAAAAAAAAAATACACTAAAACACTCAAACCATCCGAGCACCAAGCAAGGGGCCACATCAAGATCCGAGCACAATGCTCCATCTGCACCAAGCTCGGGGACCACATCCGAGCCCAATGCAACCATCAAACCATCAAGTCAAGGGATACTCATACAGCTGCAATATTGAGCATTGATTCTCTGCAATAATGAGTGGCCTAACTTCTGGATGCGGATGATGTTTAAGGTGGATGGGACGTTCGTCCCTGTGAAGTTCCCAACATCGGGCGCGTGGTGTGGCCATATGGCCACCCACAGGCGCATTAATCCTCCATTTAATGCTGCCAGCCCACATAGCACTTGTGACATTAACTCATTCCACCGCCAAAATTTTCCGCTACTCTGGTTTATAATGGCTTTGCTGCACCGAAATTTTGTTCATGCCCTCCCTGACTGTTGGTCTCCCGCTTCGCAGAGGTGCCTCTGTCCTCCTGCTTGTGCGGAGCCAAGTGCTCGAACGCGCACAGGAAGATGATGCTTGTTGCTTAGCTGCATTGAAACTTCGCCGGAATTTCACTATACACAGAGTGCACTCTGTTGCAATAATTCTCGGCCCCCTGCAATGCAAGCCTCGCCATTCTTGTCTGAGCATTGTCATTCCCGTCCTGAGCATAGCCACTATCGCCCGAGCTCCACTATCAAAATTCCTCGCCTTAGACATGGGATGAGAAGCCGACGCGGCAGCAGCCAGGGCAGAACAATTCACTTTGAGTCCACCTCCATTTCTGATTCTTCCTCTGAGGACTTCTCTCATGGCCATTACCCTGAAACCCGGAGCAAACGGGGAAGGGCCAGCCTTGCTAGGTAGGTGCATCCTATCCATTACTCCCAGTCTCATGATGCTGCGTCTCCTTCGCAACTAGTCACTCAGCATTTTGCTACCCCTGTCTCCACTCCACCCGCCCAAATTGCTCTCCGCCAAACCTCCCATAGAGCCGAGTTCCAATTTTCTTGCTCCATGGACCAACCCGTAATTACTGCTTTCATCACTGTCACCCTTCGGGAGGAAGCAGCTGGTAAAGAGGACAAAGATGATTCTAAGGAAAAGAGTGCGATGTTGGGGATGGAAAGTGCTGGTAAGGAAAAAGAATCGATGAATGAGGCAGCTGGTAAAGCCACTTGTGCAACAACTGAAGATGAAGATGGCAACAACGACGAATACAGATGTCGCATTGAGGAGGAACCTCCCTCTCCTCTAAATGACAAGTAAACACGGTAACCTCTGCTGGAACATGAATTTGAAGCCCAGGTTTCATGGGTCGTTTTTTGTGTTTTTGTTAATCTCTCCTTTGCTTAAAATGAAAAATGTTGTTTTCATGGGTCCATTTTCTGAACTTAATGTCGGTTTCCCCTGTGAGGGCGGCAAGAAAATTATCTAAGGGACTAGTTTCCCCTCCCGGGGCAGTCCAGAATTATGTATTTTTTGACAATCATACCCAGCTCTTAGGCTCACTTAGCTGAGGTTGTGGTCACCATGTATTTTTATGTTATATAAATAGAAATAGACTTATTTAGAGAGAAAAAAAAAAATGAGTGGCCTAACGGGTACCCCTAGGGCTTGATGTAACCACTTACATCTGTGGACCTTTGTTCCTGTCTCCCTCTGTTCCTATTCCCACCTCCCCATCAGTGTTACCTTTTTTCTAGTTCCAATAAGGAAGTTGTCTTCCTTTCACAAACCTAACAAAATTTTTTATGTTTATAGGTGTCCCCTCACATTCTGAGGTGCCCTTAACTTGAATACAAAATTTACCATGACTAACATGTTACACATGAATCCAAAGATGGTCTATAATATCCAGCTAGGGAGGGCTCCAAGCTCCCAGCCTTGCATGTTGGTACAATACATGCGGCTAGCCGTGGCACACAATACAGAATTCTTTATCATTATTCCATTTCCCTTTTCCTCTTTCCTAAATGCTTATTCGTGTGGTTCTGAATGGATTTACTTTTACTGGTGATTATGCTTTGGGACCTGATTATTACAATGCTTTGGGGTCTGACAAGGATCATTTTGTGTGTGATGGTAGCATAATTCATATTGGCCGTGATGGTAGCAGATCTGACAAGGATTATTCTGTGTGTGATGGTAGCGAGGTACCACAGCATGGAGATTCTTTAACTCGGGAACAAACTATTGAGTTATTCTGGAATACTTTCTACTTCAAGATTGATGAGTCTTTATCTAGTTCTTCAATACAGTCGAATGTTTCTCTCTATCACCATGAGGTTATCAGGTTGTTGATTAGCTCGAAAGAATGTAAATCTAATGGTGAATATTTTAGCTAGGAAGAGTTGTTGATTATACAGAAAATAATAGAAGATATGACTATGCATTTTGATGAAAAATGTGTTTTTAAAAGTGTTCCTGTCTTGGTGAAAATTTTAATTGGTCATGAGCTTATTACCGCTAAGAAATATCTACAGCAGAATATGGCTTGTCTATCCAGCCGGAATTTAAAACATATTAATGTGTTGGGTCAATATACTCTGGAGGCAATAATGATTCATGTACTTGGGGCAGTGTTCAATCCTTTACAGGATTTATCTGTCGTTAGGGTATCTACTTTGATTCAGCGAATTGATTCTATTGTGCAAGTTCAAGTAGAGAATACTTTGCGAGTTCAAGCAAAGAATATTGGTGGGATAAATAAAGCAGCGGGTAATGATAATGTTCAGTTTTATTGTGGGATAGTTGTAGTTTGTTAGGTCACTAATGTTTCCTCTAGAAGTGGCAACCATCTATATGTGTCTAAAATAAATACTATGATATTTGGAAGATATATTTGAGTATGACTTTAAATTCTTCAAATTATTCATATTTGAGTTCAAATGTTATAGGTTACAAATGAATGAAAGTGATCCTAAAATAATTGTTACTGAATATGTTAATGAATTTTCCACGATTAATGCAAAGACAATTAAGTTGGGTACATTTCCTTATGTTCTTCCAAGCCAAAGTGAGTAGGCCTTTTACTCATAGGTTTCAAGTAAAATGGGCATACATTGTTATACATAATTAGAGAGGAATGCATGTAAAGTATAGTTTAGCGAAAGAACATGATATTGAAGAAGAAAATGATGAAAAGCTGAAGAAATAAGACTTGTTGGACGAAAAAAGTAAAAGAAGTTGAGCTAAATGCAGATGACAATGATCTTAATGATGATATCAACAATGAAATTATTGAAAATGACGTTAATGATGATGTTACTATAGCCAATCCTTTCAACATCGATTATGATATGGAAGATACATATGTGGATTTGGATAAAGAAAATAAATGATATTGAAATAGTAAAATTTAGAAGCTATGTGATTAAATCTTTTCTATGATTTATTCTCCGTAAAGTATTTTCTTATATGGGTTAACTATGTGTTGTTAAATTTTATACCCTTTTTTATTTATCTTTGGTTGGTTAAACGTCATTCACCATGATTTCTCTCTTACCCCACTAACCTATATCATCCTAACCAAAATTCAGCATGTGCTTTAATGGTTGGGGGTTATGAAAGTTTAGAGGTTTACGAGGTTGTGGGTAACTATATAAAACATATTATATAAAAATACAAATATAAATATATTACAAACAAAATATAAGTTAAATTAAAATTAAATATTTATAAAAAAATAAATTTTAACATAAAAAACACTATGGCGCCAAAAAACTATGACAAAAAAAAACCCACTCACAAACTCGATGACATCTATATTATTCAACACCACTTTCCAGTAAGGGCACTGCACAAAGGAGAAATTTGTTGAAAATTTAATTGGATCAATCCCACCTGTCAGTAAGGAAAATGTGTAGAGGAGAAAACCAATAACATATTCATTAGATCAACCCCACCTCTCAATAAGGAGAGTGCACAAAGGAGGAAACCCATCCATGGAGATAACGACTACATGTCCACGTCTAAGGAGGGATCGACCCCACAACATATTCATTATTTCTCGAAGGTTTTTTTTATGAAAGCTCTAATGTTTACTTGCCATGAATTTTTCTATTTCGCTTGTTTTGTCCACACTTTAGACTAAAGAGAAAAAGAGACCAATTTGAATTATGAGGCCAAGAGACCAATTGATTTTGAGGTATTTATAATCTTGCATTTGAGGGTATGGTTTAGTAAAATAGGGTCATTTCATCATTGTGACCTCGGAAATTGCCAAAATTTCTTGTAGTGACCTTATGTTTGAAGGTGTTTTTCATTGTTTTATTCAAGAACATGGCCGACAATCTCAATTTCCACAACCCCAATTAGAGTTAGACTTCCAAATTTATCAGTTCGTCTACATAACAAGGAGGTGATGGAGATAATTGGTAACCTTGTAGTAAAATTCCTCCGTTTTTTTGCCAATAATAAGCTTGACTATGGTTTAAAGCACTATGTTTATATCATAGTTTAAAACCATAAGGAGAGCATTTAAAATCCAAAAAACACATATAAAACTATGTTACAGTCTAGTATGAAACACATACCATTCGGTTGCACTTTTATAGAAGGTTTAAAACATGTAAACATAAAGTTCAAACTATTATAACTCATGAATGCTTCTCAACGATGAGACTCATCAATCCAAAAATACAATTTTGGCCAAGATTCTTTAACTAATTTTAATAAAAATGACAATTTTATCAAATAGAAAATTATAATTTATTTCTCCATTGTCATAAAAAAATCATGATATTTAACGAGATTTTCAATAATAGGGAAGGAAACAAGTTTTAGCCTAATTTTTTTACAAGAATGATTTGGGAAGGTTGAAATTGGATAACGAGAGTTTAAATAATGGGAAAGGAAACAAGTTTTCTAGTGTAACTTTTTACAATAATGTTTTGGAAAGGTTGAAATTGGATAACTGGGTTACATTAAGGATATTATAGTGTTTTGAATCTATTTATGTAATAATATTTGTTAAAGAAAAAAACTCATCAATAAAAAATTACTATTTTGGCCAAGGTTCTTTAAATAATTTTAATTGAAAATTTAAAAAAAAAAATTATAAAATAGAAAATTATAGTTTGTCTCTTCATTGTCATGAAAATAATGATATGGTGTGACTTACATTCTTTTATGGAACAATTCTCCCAACCAATGTGCTATAATCCACAAAGAGAGTTAAAGGATCTCTTGTCACCATTGGCATCATTTGGGATTTATACCCATTAGTTCAATATGCCTAATATATGTGCATCTTAAAATATTTTTTACAACATCAATATTCCTCTCTCTTTCTCTCTATTGATCATGCATATTTATTTATGTAATTTTGAATGAAAAAAATTGTCAAATTTGTGATATAAAGAAAGTGAAAGACGAATATCATTTCATTTGAAATTGTCCTACCTTTAATAATATAAGGCATAATTTTATGCAACTTTATAACATGATGGAATTATGTAGAAAACTTGATCTCAATTGTAAAAATCTAGTGATATAGGAAGTCAAATTTCCTATCACATCCCCTTCAAAGGATTACCCAACCCTCAAGGTAAGGGCACAACCCAAATTTGAAAATATTCTAAATCCATTTGAATTCACACATTCATGTAATTGAACAATGTAGTGGAAGTAAACACATAAATTCATTTAAACCATGATTCTATTTCAAATTTATATGCATAAATTAAAGTTAGACATTGGATGCTTATCTTTTAACCATGATGGCCCAAGAAATTGGTTGTGCACAAACAATTTTCCACTTAACCACATGCATCCACTACAAATGCCACTCCCAAGCTAGACTATGAGTCCATCAAGGTGAAGGAAATTTGATATAAACTCATGTCACTTACCTAACTCAGTTTCTCTCACACTCAACCACTTTATTCACAAGTAAGCACTCTAGGCCACCATGGAACCATAAAAAATTCATGGAATTCTCAATCACTCCCCATACAACACAAGGAATGCGTCTTTTTTCTCTGGTCAATAATGGCTCAGAAAAATTCGCCCTTTTAATGCTCTTATTATAGGAAACAAGAACCCCTCTCTTTGTTTTCCATCTAGAATACCCTAGTAGAAATATACCTTAGCTTTAAGGAACATAATGGGTAGATATTAACCAATGAAATGAAGGTTTTATAAACAATATGATCTCTATGCTTCTCTACAGTGATCCATCTATTTTCCTATATTCATAGATTTATTTCCCATAATTGGTTTTGGTATTTTCAGTTTTTTATCTTAATCAAAACACGAGGTATAGTTTTCAAAATTTCAATGTTGCTTGATCATGAAGATTTTAAGTGTGAATAACTGAAACATATTACAATGGTTAGTGAGTGCATGAGAATCGAGGAGGTTTGATTTTTTTTGAGGATAGGGTCTCTTACAGTTCCCCATGGTGATTACACACAACCCCCATGCCTTCATAACTATGTGAGTTAGACATCCTTACCAATCACAACATGCATTTAATAAATGACTTAGAAATGAAAAATTATGGATGAAATCTAAATCTATCTTGTAATAAAAAGGTATAAGTTTTTATGCAACACATGATTATTTCCACCTACTCCCACCCCCTTAGGCCCACCTTCCTCATCCCACTAATGGGCTCATAACCCCTCTCATACCCTATAAGGTAATTTCGAACTTTGTATTAAATTTTGAAATAATATTTGCATACTTCAAGTATGTTGAAGGAGCTCTACCATATGGTATGGTATATAAAAAACATGTCTTCAGCTCCACATTAAAATTCCATAAAACATGTTTACATAATTGCATTGAGAGGCGTTATACAACCTAGGACGAGGGAGATGTTGTTCCATAACATTACATTTAAAAATTATAAAATAATACCTACATTAAAAAGTTAAAAAAAATAGTGATAACAAGAAAAATCAATGTTTGCCATAAATAAAATACTTCAATCTCCACCTTAATTTTACATCAAATTTATATAGAGATAAAGTACTTGAGTTATATAGAGATAAAGTACTTGTGTTATCCTTTATGCTCCATGTGCACCAGATTTCCCAAAGATGTGATTTTTTATGTGGGTGGCCATGTCAAAAGAATGTCGACCAACTAGTTTTTGCTTCTTTTCTTGCACTTGATCACTAAATGGATTTTTTGTAAAAACCCCATCCACTTGTAGTGTTAGTATGTTGTAACTTGCTATGGGCATGTTGGTATTGCAGTGAATGGTGATTGTGTGGATCACTGTCTCTTTTCCCATCAAATATTTTTTCCACTTTTTGTTAGCTTGTACTAGGACATAAAACTCCTTATCATAGATAGGGTAATTGAGAATTGTCCCATGAATCAATTTAGAATGGTAGCATATAGGGATTCCTCCTTGCATCAATATTTATCCCATGACATACCAACAAGAATTTGTCTCCAGTTCAAAGGGTTGTTGCAAGTTTGGTAATGCAAGAATTGAGGCTTGATTGACTTTATTTTTCAATTATACAAAGGTATTTTGTTAACGCTCTCCCCACTAAAAAATCTTGCCACTTTATATTATGGCATGGAATAGTCCAACTACTACTAAAAATGATGCTATGAATTTCCTTAGGTATTGTTCTTCCTAAATGAAACTCTTGACCTCAAAAAAATTGTAGGCACCAACCACTTCATGATGGCCTCAATCTTGGAAGTATTTATCTTGGTCTCCCCTCCACCAGTCACATAGCCTAAATACACTAAATACTACTATGAAAACTCGCATTTTTTAGATTTCCCAATAGTCACTTCTTCTTCAAAGTGTATAGTATCTGCATAAAGTGTGAGATGTGCTTCTCCTAGGTAGCACTGTAAACCAGTATATCATCCAATAAAAAAATAGCAAATGAATTCAAATATGGCCACAACACACCATTCATTACTCTCATGAATGTAGCTAGTGCATTGCATAGACCAAATGGCATCATTAACCACTCATAAAAACATTGTCTTGTTTTGAATGTGAAATTCTAGTTGTCTTCTTCTCTAACTCACACATGGAGATACCCTAATTTTAAATCCAACTAGGTGATTATTTCACTTACTATAGTTCATCCAATAGTTCATCTATCTTGAGTGGAGGGCATCTATTCTTGAGCATAATCTTGTTTAATTATTTGTATTCAATTCACATTTTCCAAGTCCCATTATTCTTTGGCACAATTATGATGGGTGACCCATGCATTAAGGTACTTTGTCGAATAACGTCGTGCTATAGTAGTTGCTAAAACTTCTTCTTCTTGTTGTTTACTTCTAGAATGGACTAACTCGATATTTGGCAATAAAGGGTCTGGAAATAATTGGATCTCATGTTACACTTCCCTCTTGCGTGATATACCTTTTAATTCTTGGAACTCTCCTCTATATGCCAGTAGAAACTCTTCCAATTATTTTATTTTTTCCTTAGTGCATCCATCCAAGTATGCCTTTTTTCTCATTAACTCTTCTACAAAATCATTTTCCCTTAATAATAATAAAAAATATGGTTTATTATAATTGATCAATTTCTTGGCTTGATTACCACTTACTAGTGAAATATTTGACTTTCCTTTGTGTGATACTTATCTCCCATCCTTGATGAGGTGGTATTGGTTGGCTCTCCACATGAATATTGAATCCTACATATACATATAGGGGCTCCCAAGCATAATTCCACATACATCAAGAGGAACTACAATTAGTTCTACATCAATAACATCAACACTTATAACAAATTTAAATCTACATTGTTTTGTTACCTTGATTTATGCATCCTTATTTACCCATCCTAATGGATAAGGGATAAGATGACCACGAACCTCCAATTCAAGAGTATCAATCTCTATTGCAATGATATTTAGTGTGAAGTTGAGTCGAACAAAGCATTGATCTTGGTATTGTTGACTTATATCCTAATGTAGAATATCTTGATCATCTCATTGTTCTCCTATTGAGGAAGGAAACTTAGATTCACCTCTGCTATCACACATAATTTTTTTATTTTTTATTAGGGTCACTCATCTAGGTTTCATCTGTCTCATAAGGTTGGTCCATGAAATTGATGAAAAATTCATGAAATAAGTCTTTATCCTAAGTCCAAAACATTTCATTAGTCATGTCATCTCAGTCATATCTATCAAGTTTCACTTTAGGTTCACATGCATTGGTTTAAAATTCGTTTTTAGCCACATGTTTGATTTTTCCTGATTCCGCAGCGAATTATATGCAAAACAGGGGATTTTCGCTACGAAATCACTTGATCATTTCTTAGCAAATTTCTTAGATTTATAACTAAGAACGTTGCGGAATCATGTTTTCCTGCATAAATGAATGAGATGATGACCTTTCAAGGTTTTAGTGGTTTAGGGTAAGGGAAAGGTCATATAATTGGTTATCATAATCATCCAAGCAAGAAAAAGTGTAAATACCACCTCATCATTTTGTCTCACTTCCACTTTTTCCTTTTTCATAATTAAAATATCATGCATTCAAGCTTAACATTTACCTTTATCATCCTTGTGAGTTACTTCTACCACCAGTCCCCTATGTGCATCTAATATCACTGTTGTCAAAGGTAATTGATAATTTCTGTCCATAGAAGCAGCTTGATGTTTCAAATCAATTTTGATAGGTGTCAAAACATAAATTTAGTAGCATTGGTACTTGAGGGCATGAATTCCTATAAAATGACTAAAAAGGGTGGTAGCATGATCAAGTATGAACCTATGGACCTAAAATTGGTCATGGAAGACCCTAGTGTTGCAGAGGATTTCATCAAAGATGGTTACATGCGTTTCTGCTAGAAGAATCTGAGGATTTCTATGTTTTTTGATTGTTTGAGCAGTCAACTTGAAGAGCGATTTCTGGGAAAACAAAGGAGAAATATAAAAAAATGAGAGAGGTTATTGTCAAGAACAGAACAAGGAACACAAACCTCTTTCAAGTTTCTCATAGGTGCTTCCAATTTTGATATTTGAAGAGGTCTTTGGACGTTATTTTTAAAGTGCGTTTTCTGTCTGTTTTAGACATGTTCTTATAATTCAGTTTCCCGACAACTAGAGATGGTTTTAAAAAAACCAAGAGATTTTTTTCTTCAATATGATATTATTTACAAAAAAATTCTCTCGTTTTTCAAAATATATCAAGGAGCGAGAGATAGGAGCTCATCTCTCAGCCCTATTTTTTAAGAAAACAGTCATTTTTATTGGTAGATGAACTTGTTGAAGGTGAAAAAGTTGTTTCTTGAGGAGGATAAGAGGTATTTTGAAACAAAATTTTCCTCATCATGCTTCATCCTATCATCTCACACAACCATGGACATTATTGGAGGTGGAAATTGAAAATTTCAAAATCTGTTGTCAAACTAGGTGTTTTTGCAACGCCTTTCAGGCTTAAAGCTCAAAATGCGCTGCAAAATTTCTGTAAGATGTTTTTTTCTTAAAAAATAATTTTGATGGAGATCCAAGGAGGGAAAAGATTTGTATTTATCTCATTAGCCTCAAGGAAGATCCTCCAACGGTCGGAAAGGTCAAAGGTTATGCAAAAGGTGGATTTTGGAGTTTGCTACGAAATGAGCACTATGAAATTTTCTATACATGTTTGTTTTAGAAGTCAACTTCAAGTTTGATTTATGACCAAATAAAAAAGGATTTTGGAAATATGAAAGAGTTTTTTCGTCGACACAGAACCGTCTATAAAAATCTCTCTCAGTTTTTGCAAATCCATCAGGGTTTAGAAATTATACACTCATCTTTGAAGCCTATTTTTCAGAATTTTCACTAACCAGATTTATGAAAAAATTGTAAAATTCGACTTGGAGGAGGTCCAACTCAACATCCACGTGGAAAAATGACACATCAACACTCCAGTACACTCAGAAAATTGGTTTTTTGTAGTTGATAAGGGTTATTAAATGGATTTGTTGAACTATTAATGAAAGAAGAGTCCTTTTTTGTATTCAAACTCTGCAAAACGAAAATATCCCTAGGAATTCTCCAAGTGATGGAATCATGTTTGAAATAGGTCTCTAAGGTGGGAATTCGAAGCTAGAAAGGTGGAAAATCATTTGTGAGTCCCCACTCTATAAATGAGATGGTTTTAGAGTTAGAATAGGTCAAATAATGCTTTGACACAACTATTATTGTAAATTTTCATATCAGTAATAGACAGGCAGTGACTATTTCTTGCTTCACCTGAGATTCTTGATATGTTTCAATGAGTTTATTGTTTCTTTTTTATCTTTCCTCCAGTATTTTTGATGTTAAATTACTCAGAATTCATGTCATATATGCTCTGACTTCCTTTTAGCATTGAGTTACTGATTATTCCCATGTGTTAGTGTTGTTCTATCATTGAAACAAAAAAAAGCCTCAACTTCCATAAGTAGGAATTCTTGTCATTGATTTCATTTTACTGACTCCATGAGCCCAATGGTAGTTGAATATTTCTCATTTTTCACCTGCAATCAAATACACTAAGACACTCACAGAGTTAGCCATCTGTTTTATGACCTAATTGATTAAATCCTTTGATAAGTTGAGAGAACCCTCTCAGGCTGAAGAGGCTAATCCTCAATCAAAAGTTGGTTTGAAATATTTACTCCAAGTTGACCATTGAAGCAACCCATTAGAACCCAATTTGGTGATAACAACCTCCTTCTGCAATTAGGTGCAAAAATTATTCTCATCCACATTAGAGCTAATTTCCACTTGATTGCTCAAATATGTGGGGATGATATTTTTCTTATTTATATCCTTTTTATGACTCTTTAATTTGATCCTTGGATGAAATTTCCAACACTTCTCCTTTGTGTAATCATAAATGTTGTAGTGGTTGTTAGGATCTTTGTACTGGTGTTCTATAGATGTTGTATTCTTGTCTTTCCCCCTTTTCACTTATTCTTCCCTCTTTGGAAGCTTCCTGGTGTTCCTTCTACTTTGAACCACCTGAATTGCCTTTCTTTTGGCATATATTTTCCAAGTATTGTTCTTGTACACAAACCTTATCCATTGTTTTGGATTTTAATAACATCAATTATTTCTTTCATACATGGCTATGTACACTGTCTAGATACTTGAATACATTTGGGCTATTGGGAGATATATAAAGCATTATTTCCATCTTCGTGAATTCTATGGCATACTCCAATACACTCTACCCTTGTCCTTGCCTAAAGTAATGACATTAGATCCATTGGTCCTTTACATACTCAATAGGGTAGAATTGGTACTTTATGAGAGTTTTAAAATCCTCCACCTGGTTACTAGAGCCTAGGGTTTTCATGTGACTTTCTCACTAGGTTAGGGCATAATCCTCTAATTTCAAACAAGAAAATGAAGTTTTATGTTCCTCTTATATGTGGTGAACACTAAATTAGACCTCTAACTGCTACAACTAATGATTTAATTTCAAAGCATTTATTTCACCTTGATACAACTTCATGTCCATATTTTCATCGATCTTGAAGAGGGATTGTGAATGGCTCATGGTGCTTGAACTTAGCTACTACTTTTTTATTTTTTTCTTGGACTCCTTCACTGGTTTTTCTTGATCCCCCAATTTCCCTTTGATATTCCAATTGATATTTCATCGCAATAGATCTATTAAAGTAACAAAATATATAATATGAAGGGTTAATTACATTAGATTCCATATATATTATTAATAATTTTTTTATTTATGCACACAATAAATAAAATGGAAAAAAAAGAGAACAATGAAATGCAAACACACACCAATCACAATGAACACCAAGATTTTTTATGGGAAATCCTTTTGGGATGAAACCTAGTTAGAAGGTGAGCTTTATTTATTCTCTTTTGTTTGGAATGGAAATAACACAAGTACAAAGGAGAAGCATTCTCTATGAAGTTAGTTGAGACTCGTGGCATATTTGTTGCTACAAAACATAAACCCCTTCAATTATTATATGTCACTACCACTCCCAAGTTTTTCTACTCTATGGTGGAATAAGATACAATCAAACTGAATGGGGCCCCTTTTCCTCCTAATGGCCTGGTTATAGCACAACCCAATAGCCAACTAGGGGTTAAGTTTGACACATTAAACTCTCAACTAGATTTACAAATTTCATCCTTATAGTTTCTTCTTCATAGTATTCATATGTCTAGCTCATTTTCCATGAAAAAAGAGGGATCATGTGGTATCCTCTCGAACTATGGTGGTCAATCATGATATGTCAATTTTTTGGAGTTAAATTTTGCATCAGAACTCAAAATGGCATATTTCTTGCACCATTGGAAATGTCTCTAAGTGTAGAATAGTGCCAAAATGTCACATTCTTACACAAGAAGGTTGTACCCTGGGCCAAAAAAATGTCATTTAAGGCCTTAAACTATCCCTAAAAGTTTTGAGATCTAAATTCCCCAAATTTGGTCCCATCGACAAGAACCCTCTTGCAAGTTAATTCTTTCACTTTTTCCACTCTGAAAGCATCAATATAGATGATGAATTATATATTGATCCAATATTGATCATACCTCCCTATTTAGGGAGCCTTTTTGTCCCCAAAAGATTTACCGAATGAGATGAAAACAAATTTCCTCTACCTTCTCCCTAGAGTACCATTTATCCTTTTTAGGAAGTTGTCCTTTCAATACAATGTGGCAAAGTTCATGCTACCCATGTCTTGTATTTTTGGACCTATTCTACAAAAATGTATCCAGTAAACCCTACCTGAGCATATGGAGCTAAGTCCTCTATGGAAGGTATGAATTTCTCCTCTTCCTGATCCAACATGGAATGTTCATAGAGTTTGAGATTTTCTACATTCATAACTGAGTAAATGTGCATCTATGGTGATATACTGAGTTTATAATAAATATCCCCCATCTTTTTTAGTATCTCGAAATGACCATATTGTAGAACCTTTATTTTCTTACCAAGACCCTGTAGCCTCTCCTTATTTAATTTTAACCATACTCTGTCTCCCACTCTAAGTGACTTCTTTCTGTTGTTGATCATGCTAGGCCTTGTATTTTTCATATGAATTCTTCAGTGCCTCCTATACTTTTAAATGGATCTTCTTGATCTTCTTAACAAAAATTTTCTTCTCTTAAAGCATTCCTTATGAGATCCTTCCTCACTCCTTCTTGTTATCCATATACTAAAACGAAAGGTGAAGGTGTCAAATATCTAAAACAAGTCTCAAATGGTGACTTAATAGTTGAATTGTGGATTTCTCTATTGTAGGAGTGTTGTATATAGACCATATTTTCATCCCAGGTCTTAATTGGGTGGTTCTGATTATAGCCCCTCAAGTTGTAGAAAATTCGCATTGACTACTTCTACTTACCCATCTATCCATGCATGGAATTTTGTAGGCATCTTCAATTTTGTATCCATCTTCTCCAACAATGTAGTCCAAAATGCACAAATAAATATAGTGTCCCTCTCTAAAAATATGCTCCTTGTTATCCCAAAGTGTCTCTAGACCTATTCAAAGAACGAGTTTGCTATTTCTTTCCTTGTGATGGTATTTTTATAAGGAATGAGAACACACGTCTTGCTGAACCTGAAAATTACCACAAACATGTAATCATGTCGCTTCTTGGTATTTGGTAAACCTCCCACAATTTCCATGGAGATTATTTTTTAAAGGATGAGTGGGTTTAGGTAAGGGATGGTATAGACCCTATTTCCTATTACTAGGTTTTTTTCTAAAACAAATTATATATCTTCTATTTAACCTAGCTACATCTTCTTGCATCTTGGTCCAATACACATACCTTTGAAAATTGGAAATTTTCTTCCCAACACCAAAATGCTCAGTAACCTTGGAGGTATAAGCCTCCTTAATTAGATACAATCACTCATATTTAAGAACACATATATTGTCCATCCTGTAAAGTAACATGTTTTGGAGATGATAGTCAACAATGTTGTCACAATTTTCCACATGACTTTAGCTCTATGTCTATTGATACAGCTCCCTAAAGTTCTCATCCTTAGTATGCATCATGGTTGAAAGGTTTCATTTGCATCAGAGTTCCCAAAGCTATGATTTTTTATGTGATGAGCCTTGAAATCATGTCATCCAACTTGTTTATGTTTCCCTTCTTGTAGCCGATCACTAAATAGAACTGTTGTGAAAATCCTATCCACTTGTAGTGTCTAGTTTGTTGTAACTTAATATGGGTATGCATGTACTATAGAAACTAGTGATCTTTGGACGATTGTCTCCTTTCCCATCAAATAGTGTTTCTACTTTTTGTCAACTTGTACTAGGGAATATAACGCCTTGTCATAGGTTTAGTAATTAGGAACTTCCTCATGAAACACTTTGTAATGGTAGCATATAGGCCTTCCTCCCTACATCAACACTGATCCCATAACATATCCACTGACATTTGTCTCCACTTTGAAGTGATACTATAAGTTCATTAATGAAATAATTGGTGCTTGATTGATTTTCATTTTCAATTATTCAATGTTATTTTTCTTAAATATTTCCACCACTGGAAACTCTTGCCACTCACTATTATGGCATGGAGTAGTGAAACTACTACTGAAAATAAGGTTATGCATTTCCTTTGGTATTTTGCTTCCCCAATGAAACTCCTGGCCTCAAAAACATTTGTGGGAATGATGGCCTTTGTCTTGGAAAGATCCATGATATTCATCTCCCTTCTACCAATCACATAGCCTAAATACACAAAATAATAGTTTGAAATTTCACATTTCTCAAGGTTTGCTAAGATTTGGTGCTTCTTCAAAGTCTCTAACACTTGCATCAAGTGTGATATGTTCTCCTCCCAGGTAGCATTGTAAACCAATATATCATCCAATAAAACAATAAAAAATGAATCTAAATAAGAGTATAGTACATCTTTTAATAATCTCATGAATGTAGGTGGTGCATTGCATAAACCAAACTACATGACTAACCACTCATATAAAACATGTACAGTTTTGAAGGAAATCTTCTAGGTTCCTTCTTCTTGACTCGCACCTGGTCATACCCTAATTTTAAATACATATTGGTGAATTATTGCGCCTTCTTCAATTTATTCAATAGATCGTTTATCCTATGAATATGGTAGTTATTCTTGAGTGTAATATTTTTTTATAATTTTTAATTGATGCACATTTTACAAGTCCCCTTTGGTATCGTTATGATGGGTGACCTACATGATGAGTTACTTGGTCAAATAACACCTTGCTCTAGTAGTTGCTACAAATGATTCTTCACCTTGTTTTATTCTAGAATGGATATCTATCCATCCTGATAATTGACAATGGAGAGTCTAACAACAATTGGATCTCCTACTCCACTTCCCTCTTTACTGATAGCCCTTAAGGCTCTTGGAACACTCACATGTATGCACGTGGAAAATATTTTGGTTGTTGTCTCTATTCCTTAGAGGACCCCTCTAGGGATGCCTTTGCTCTCATTGACTCTTCTACAATTAGATTATTTTTTAAGAATAATAAAACATACTTTTTACTCGAATTAATCAATTTCTTGACTTGATTGGAATTTGTTAGTGAAATATTTGAATTTCCTTTGTGAACATTGATGACAAGTAATTTCTCATCCTTGATGATATGATATTGTTTGTATACCCACATGAAGTTTTCATCTTGAATATACATATAGGGACTTTCAAACACAACTCCACATACATCAAGTGGAACTACATCTAGTTCTACTTCATTAATAAAATTGACATTGATAAACAAATATTATTCTACACTATGTTGTTACCCTGGTTTCTACATCCTTATTTACCCATCTAAATGGGCATGGGCTAAGATTATCTAAAACCTTAAATCCAAGTTTTTTGATTGGATCTCTTGCAATGACGTTTACTTGTGAACCTAAGTCAAAAAAATGCATCTATCTTGGTCTTCCTAACCTACATCTTAATGTGGAAGAGATTAGTCATCTCCTTCTCTTCCTAATGATTAAGGCTATATAGATCCGCCTCCTTTTGCTCTAAGGTGAAGGAAATATTCTCATCCACATCAAATATACTTTCCACCTAATTACTCAAATATGTGGCGATGAGATTTTTCTTCTTTGTACCCTTCGTGTGATTCTTCAAGTTGATCTCTAGATGCAATTTTCAACACTTCTTCTCTTTGTGACCATAAATGTTATAGTGGTTATAGTGGTTGCTAATATATTTTCACTTGTGTGCTAGAGATGTTGTATTCTTTTCCTTCCCTCTTTCCACTTCTTCTTCCCTCCTTGTAATTTTCCTGGTGTTCTTTCTATTTTGAACCACATGTCTGCCCGTTCTTTTGGCCTATGTTTTATAGGTATTGTTCCCATGCACAAGCCTCATCCACCATTATAAGTTTGAATAACATCAAGTTTTGCTTAGATATGTACACTAAATACACATGAGGATTACATTTTGGTTCTTGGGAGAGATACCCAACATGGTTACTATCTTCTTGAATTATATGGTCTACTCATGTACACTCTACCCTTGTATCTGCTTGAAGTAATTCTACTAGATCCATTAGTCCTCTACATATCCAATAGGGTATACTTGGGACTTTATGAGAGTTTTAAAATCCTCCCAGCTAGTTACTAGAGGATATCTCTTTAACCTAAGGGTTTATGTGTGGCTTTCCCACTAGGTTAAGGCATGACCCTCTAATTTCAAATGAGAAAATGAAACTTTTTTGTTCCTCATCTATGTGGTGAAAAATAAAGTAATTTCTACAACTAGTGATTTAATTTCAAAGCGTAAATTGAACCTTGATAGAGCTTAATGTCCACCTTTGCTTCCATATTGAATAAGGACTATGAATGGTTTATGATGCTCAAACTTGTTTGTTATTTTTCAAGTTCTTTGTTGGAATCCTCTCTAGTTCTTGTTGATCACCCAAATTTTTATTTTGATCTACCTCTAAGTTCAAAACGCCATCTTCTCTAATTCTAACTTGTTTTCTAGAGCTTCCATAAGGAGGTTCATATTGTGGTTACTATATGTGACTTGCGCTTCTAGCCTCGAGAATCTCTCCTTTGCCAGATCACGGAGCTTATCATAAATAGATTAGTCAACCATGGTTGGGGTTTTATGGCTTCCTGTGCAAACCATTTCCCGGATCCCCCACAACTTCACATAAATACCCAAATAAACCTACTTTGATACCAATATGATTTTTAAATTACTATGGATATTCCACTTGACAATTCGTTAGAACAAAACTATTAAAGTAAATCAAAATATATACTATTAACGGTTAATTACTTTAGATCCTAGATATGTTATTATTGATTTTGTTTTTTATACATGCAATGGATAAAATACAAAAACTAAAAAACAGTGAAATACACGCACTAATCACAATGAACACCAAGATATACTTTGTGAAACCCTTTCAAGAAAAAACCTTTTCAGAATGTGAGGCTACTTTTCTCTCTTCTTTTTGTAATGGAAATAATGCAAGTACAAAGGACAAGGCACTCTCTATAGAGTTACTCGAGACTCGTTGCATATTGCTGCTACATAACACAAACCCCCTCTGTTATGCTCTCTCACTCGCTCTTCCTAGTTATTTTTCTCTACTGTGGAACAAGATATAATCAAATTGAATGGAACCCTTGGCCCTCCGAGTGGCCCAGCTATGACACAATTGAATAGCTAATTAGGGGTTAATTTTAACTCCTTCAACTCTTAATTAAAGTTACAAATTTAGCCCTTCTAGAGTCTTCTTCATAGTATTCACATTGCTAGCCCATTTTCCATGAATAATGGGGTCTATTGTAGCATCCTCTTCAATCATGATATGTCAACTTTATGGAGTTATAAATTTGAACTTTGATTGATGTCTTTCTTGCACCATCAGAAAGGACTTTAAGTCTTGGAAACTATCATGGGGTCTCACAATTAAGCGAGAAATTTTTACCGCCATAAAATTTCATTTAAGGCATCAAATTGTCTTTGAAAAGTTTCAGACCTAAATTCTCCAAACTAGGTCATGCTAATAAAACTACTCCAGTAAGTTGATTCCTTCAATTTTTCCACTCTAAAGGCATCAACATGGATGAAAAATTATAGAGTGACCCAATCTTAATCATACATTGAAGATCATGCCAAGGATTGTAGTCATGAGAATTGCAAGCACTTGGATCATCTTGTTGATCTATTGCATTAAACTTGTCGGTTGTTGGGGACTACCAATACCCCAACATTTTGTCTTTTTTTTCTCCATGGACCATTGTGTTAGTAAGCTCCATTCCTAGTTTTGATAATAGGTTTCCTTGGAATTCTCAACAGATGGCTTCGTGAGGCTCCTTTAAGTGTCGAGCTACTACCAACCACCTCACCACAAGACTCAGGCCTGGCAAGATGCAGAAGTTATTAAATGCACCTATAAAGACTTGAACCTCATGAACCGTTAGTGTGTAGTCCATGAGGTTAAGGATGATGTTATTGTCCACAAGACTTATATGGAGGATGAAAAGGTAGATCAAACAATAGTTGGTTTCATCCCAGATTTGGGCCTAAGCTGCACCAAGGACACAAAATTTTTAGGACCAACAAATTATTTTGGCATACCAAGGATTTTGTTTCATGCACCCTACTCTCCAAGGAAAATTTCCATTACGAAATCTGTCACCCCCTTGACACTATATAACAACAGAATCATCAATTGATAAACTTGTGTTCTTGGCTCTTTCAAAAACATAAGTGCACTATGCAAAAAATTCCAACATAGCCATCTTCAGACAAACCCATAATCATTCCCGCACAGCATACCACTGACAAGGGAGATGTTCCAAACTCCCAACCATGGTCCCTAGCTTAGCTTACTTAGGGTGATTTCAAATTTGTTCTTTTATTTCCTATGTTTCATCTCCATGTTATACCCCTATTTATCGTTTCCTATGAACATAATAGTCAAATTATGTTATCATCTTAGCATTATACAAAACTATAACTATCAATAATCATGTTCAAACCTAATGTCCCCAAGGCAAGCTTAGTTCTCTTGTCTTCTTTTAAATGGCTTCTCTAGATTCACAAAATCTAACTAAGCCAAACTAGAATGCTTGGTTTTTTTCACTATATTGTGTTTATATACATTTATATTACAATTCAATAAATTAACCTTGCTTACTTCTCTTGAAAAAATTGACCATGGAAAATAGCTTGATTCTCTTTTACAAAGTTGGTTATGAAATTGTAATGGTTTAATCTATAGAAATAGAGAACTATAGCGAACACCATATATTAAAAATCACTAACTGATAATTGAATACAGAGTGCCATGAATACAACCATGGCAAAGGTACATGTTTAAAAGTAATTTATAAATCACTAACTTATAATTGTATTTAGGTTGCCACGAATACAACGATGGCAAAGTTACACGTTTAAAAGTTTTATTTTATAAATCGCTAATACGAGGCAAACGCAAAGGTTCAGGTCACTCCTCAAGGAATTATATCTATTAACTCGTGACGTTTAACTTTGGTCCAAAGAGCTGACTTGTGCTAATCTTTGAGCCTTTTGGAAGCATTATGTCACAATATTATTTATCGTATTATTGTTAGAGATAATAAATTAAATGTATGGTATTCTAGTATATACCTGGAATATAAGGAATTTTTTGGGAATATAACTAAGTGTTTGAAATATATTAGTGGATATTAAATTATTATTATTATTATTATTTTAATTATTTTATATAGTAATGGCACTATAAAATATTTTGGAAACATGATGTTACCATCTCTATATAAAAGAATTTTTTTTATAATGATTTTTTTTTAATTACAAATTTAATTAAAAATAGTTAAATTACTACGTGGTTTTTACTATTTAGAAATTTTATATTGATTATGATATTGTAGCATAATTTATAAAGAAATATAAATTTATAATTACTGAAATTAAGTTATATGAATTTAAATAAAATTACTTCATTAGTAAATTAATATGTGGTTTTTACTATTTAGAAATATTATATTGATTATGATATTGTTGTATGATTTATAAATAAATATAAGTTTTTAATTATTGAAATTAAGTTATATGAATTTAAATAAAATTACTTCACTAGTAAATTAATATGTCAATATGTCGTATAGATTTTTGGTATGTAGCTTAAGGCAAAGTTTCAATTAGTAAATGATTAAATATTTAATTGTAGGAAATATGTTTAAGTGGCAAAACTTCCATGCTACACACAATATATGTAAATATTATTTCGAAAATTAATATAAAGTTTAAAATATTCGTGGAGAACAAGAGTTGGGTTATGAGTCTACTAGTAGGAAGAGCAAAGTTGGCCGAAAAAGGTGGTGGTGAGCCAAAAAAAAATTATGTTACCTAAGGACTTATACCCTTTTATCACATGATTTATTTAGATCTCATCCATCATCTTTTATCTAAAAACAAATCTTAAATGCATGTGATGGTTGATGAGGAAGTCTACCTTAGATAGTTATGAAGGCATGGGGTTAGGGATAATCACCATGAAGTATAAGAGATTTCATGTTCATGGAAATTCAAACCTTTTCCATTCTCACGCACTCTCTTCACATTCTAATATGAATTCACTTATCCAAACTTACCATTTTCATGGTGAATCACCATTAGAATTCTAAAAAGTGCACCTCATATTTTAGACTAAGTTAAAAAAAAACCACCAAAACTAGTTGTGGGAGATAAATCTATTGACATAGAAAAAGAGAGGAATATTTGTAGAGCAGCACAAAGGTAAGATTGTTTAGGAAACCTCAATTCCCTTTATCAATAGTTGATAATTACATGCCTTAGAGCTAAGGTATATTTTTACTAGGGTATCCCAGGTGGCAAACAATGAGATGGGTTCTTATTGCCTACACTAAGAGTATTAGAAAGGAGAATATTCTCGAGGCATTGTTAAGTAGAGAAGTAAGGTGTATTCTTTGTGTTTTATGGGTAGTGGTTGAGAATTCCATGACTTTTGATGGTTATATGGTGGGATAGAGTGTTCAGTTGTGAACCAATTTGATAAGTTTGAGAGCAATTGGGTTAATTGAGCGACTTGTGAGTTTGTAGCAAATTTCCTTCACCTTGGTGGCTTGATAACCTAGCTTGGGAGTGGAATTTGCAGTGGATGCATGTAGTTAAGTGGAAAATTGCTCTTACATAGCTAGTTTCTTTTTCCATCACGGTTAAATATAAGTGTTCAATGTTTATACTTAAATTTATGTATATGACTTTGCAATTTTAGTTTACATAATATTTGTGAATGAAATTCAAGGAATCATTGGTTTAAATAAACTTATGCATGTTTATTTCTACTGCATTATTCAATTACATGTGTGTGAATTCAAGTCACTCTAGAACTTAATAGATTCAAATTTAAATTAAAAATTTTAATCATGAGTCGTGCCCCTACCTTGAAAATTAGATAATCTTTCAAAAAAATACAATAAAAACTTTGCCTTCTTATATTCCTAAATTTTAATCATTAAAATAAAATTTATTATATAATTTCATCATTTTATAAACCAAATAAAATTATACATTATATTATTAAAAAAATAACATTAAAATAAAATAATATTCATTTTCAATATTTCTCCTATCACAAACATTATAATTTTATTCGTTTAAAAATTCCACACACATTATAATTTTGTTCATTTAGAAATTCCACAAACAATATACTTTTATTCATTTAAAATTTCTACAAACACTATAATTCTATTCAATAATTCTGCGCAAATAAATATATGCAATTTTCAATAGAGAGAAAAATATTAAAAATATTAATTTCTATCGTAAAAACAATTAAAAAATATGCATGGGCTTTTTTTAATTTAATAATGGACATATATCTCAAATGATGTTGTTAATGATAAGGAATCGTTGCTCTCTCTTTATTGGTGGTTGTTAGTTTTACATATTTAATTTAATAATCACTATAAATTTCCAATGATGAAACTCCTCATCTCCTCTGTTTTATACCTCTTAGTCTATTATAAAATAATGTCACAACATAACATACTCTGTGATGATAACTATAAGAAAATAAATTATTTAGAATATAAATAAATAAATAAAGGAAAGAGACCAAGGAAGATGGGGAATAGAATATCTCGGTTTGGTCAATCCATTTAAAAGGAATCACCTTTTCGATAAAAGATATTAGACAGGTTGGAACTTTTCAATTAAAAAAATACTCCCTCGTTCACCACCTAGTTTGACGCAAGAGAGTCACACTTGGCTCAAATTAAACTCCCATTTTATATAATTTTTTATTTTGAAACTTTATTCATAAAATTTCAAATATCTTAAAATATGTTATCTTTTTGTCCTTGAAAGGAATGAATACATATAAAATGTGTCTGCTATGTCTTTTTAAAATAGTTAAAATAGTTATTTGAATGTATGTATAAGTATTTTTAAAATAGTTATTTGAATGTATGTATAAGCATTTATACAAATGTGTCAAGCCTCAATAATAAAAATACTTGAAGTTGTATTATGATATTAAATGATTATAGATATTGGTGTGAATATTAGAATTTTAATTAGGAATTAGGGTTTAAGTTAAATTTGGTTAAAATGTTAGAGTTTTGAATGTTGTGAAATATTTGAATATTGTATTGTGATAAAGAGAAGAGTTAGGCTAGTTTTTCTAGCTAAGAAGTTATAGGGTAAATTTTGTGTATATTATGATATTGTGACATTGTTAATTCTTATGTTTTAGATTTTATTATTATTGTTTTTTTTTTATTGATTTATCAAACTCTTCACATGCTAGTAAGATGGGCACATTAGTACTACTAATATGTGCACACACTATTTAAAACGTGTGCATGCAATTGAAATTTGGGGTGCTAAGTCCTATAGAGGCTTTATGGGCATGAGAGTGTGGTATTCATACCCTTAAGGTGTTTTTCTCTTAACCTTAGTCATCGATGATGATCACATGCAACCACCAAATACATCACCCCTTGGTTCCTTTGGGGAGGGGGAACTACACTCCACATTCTTGCGTTGGTGCATGCACTTGAGACTGCTAAGGTAGTCTATGCATTTCCATATACATATGTGCTTTGATAAGCACACCCACACAATGATGGTTATGATACACAACGACTAGATTGAACTCTAGAAATTCAGGTTCACTAAAGAGGCTTACTCAACCCATAGACCATGTTCCCCCTTCAACTTTACCATGTAGATGCAACAATAAGTTCATAGTGAAATCATTTAGAAAGCTATAATATCCTAACATGTAGTCATTGACTAAGCATAACAAAGAGTACTAAATGCTATAGATGAAAAATAATCCACCCCTTACTTTGCACATGTTTGTTTCAATCAATAGCAGACATGAAGTAGTCATTAGCAAAGAAATAAACTCCTTACTAGTCATATCACATATCTAAAAAAATGACTCCTTGAAGTTAGATCCTGGTTCACAACTTTTATCAAACAATTGCCAAGACTTTGTTTTATTTAACAATTTAAGGAGCCTCTATCTTAATTGAGCATTAAATTTCCTCATTTCCATAGAATTGATAATATTTTTTACCTTACTTGAAAAACTTGAATTTGATTTCATTATTACGCTAATAGAGGCATTCTACAACCCAATATGAGGGATACATGTAATTCCTTTCATGTTCAACCTCAGGTTGGCATGTGTCCCTTAAAAAAAAAAAAAATCTCTAAATAAAAAACAATGTTGTTTATAATAAAAAGGAAAAATAAATATAAATATTTGGTTAATTTTAATTAAAAACATTATAAGACGTCAATAATCTCACTCTCATTGTGCTAATTTGGTTGGTTATTAATATTACAACCTGGTGCTTCCTCAGTTCATTGTTGATATTACAACCCAATATGAAGGGGATTTGGTAAACATAATTCACTCTTCCTCTTAGGCATAAATAAAATATTCTGATGTCCATGTTAACTAACATAATCTTTTATCAACTCTCTCTCAAGGGATAAAGTAACTAAAAGTAAAAAGGGTTTTATATTTTCTCTTTCTAGTATCATGAAGATGTATGATTCTTATACTTTTTTAAAATATTTCAATATATGACTTAAATAAACTATTTGAATTGCCATGTTATCTAATCTGTTTCAATATTATCTTCAAAGAAATGTAAGTCATTTAATAAGTAACATAGAATTGGTATGTGGAATTTAAAAAATATTAATAATAATAATACAAAAATTATGAAGATTTTTTAATAAAATAATTCAATGTCCATTATGTATATATTATATATGGTTTAAAAAAATCATGTATAAATTATATAAATAAATTAAAAAAACTAAAAACTAAAATGGAACAAATATTGGATGGAATTGCAAGTTTAAGTTGTGTAGTCTACACAATTCAAGTGCCAATGAGATTTTTAAGGTGTTGTATATATATCTTAACCACTGATCTATTAAGTGCCAAGAGAGATCAAGTCCCTTGAGGTGAAAACCTTTTTTAAGTTTTATGCTCTAAAGGAGGTTTGCATCTCAAGTGATTTTATCCCTCTCAGCAGTTGCTAGATTTGTCGTTAAAATGGGTCTAAATGGTCCTTAAAAAATGAATAGATGGAAAATGTGTCTTGTATGTCATCTAGTTTAGTGGGCGATAAAAAAATTAGGAGAGTTATTAGAGTGTGTATTTATAAGTATTTATACAAAGGTATTAAGACTCGATAATAGAAATGGTTGGCCTTACATAATGGTATTTGGTGATTATAGATGTTCTTTTGATTATTGGCATTCTTGATTGTAGGTACACACAATGAATGTTAAAGGTCATGCATGTAGGTTGTTGAGGTGTGCACATATAGGTCAACGAGGTATGCATGTGCACTTTATTAAGGGATGCACACATACACTATTAGACATGTGTTCTATTTTTTGTAGGTGAAATCAGTGTCATCCTACTGCAAAGGGGGTTTGAAGTAGCATGTTTTGTTCTTTTTCACCCCATTGAAAACTAATTTAAATGAGGAATTAGAGTTGAATCTAACCTTGGTTAACATATTAGGATTTTGGATGTTGTGAAATACCTAAATATTGTATGGTGATAGAGAGGAGTAAAGCTAGTTTTCCCAATTAAGGGCTTCTAAGATAAATCTTGTGTATACTATGTGTTTGTCTCATTGTTATTATTATGTTTTAGATACTATTAGTATCATTTTTCTTCAATAGGTTATCAAACTCCTCACAGACTAGTGAGGTGTGCACATTGGTGCCACTAAGATGTACATGCACTGTTTAAAATTTGGTGCATGCAATTTGAATTCGGTGTGCTAAACCTATAGAGGCTTTATGGGCATGAGTGTGTTGTAGTCATACCCTTAAAGTGTTTTCCCCTCAACCTTAGCCATCGATGAAAAATACCTACAACCACCTAGTACATCACCCCTTGGTTCCTTTGGGGAGGGGAACTATACTCCACATTCTTGGGTTGGTGCATGCACTTGATACTACTGAGGTATTTGTTTCAATATACATATGTGGTTTGATAAGCACACCTGAAAAATGATGGTTATGATTGTAATGCCATGTTTTACCTTGACTATGGGAAAAACACCTATGTCATACTTCAATTTTTTAGACAAGTTCTATGGCTTCTAATTTATATCAAAGGACATTAAGGTTGATGATCCAGTGATTATTTTTACTATGATAAACCCATGAGATGATGTTATATCATGTTTATATACTTAGATGGATATTTTTGGTTCCAAATATTACTGATAATTGTATGTGTGTGGCAGGAGATCTCCTTGGCACACATGTGTGTGATGAGTTAGCAAAATTATGATTTGTTCATTTGAATACAATAATGCTAGAATTTTATTTGTAAATAATTATTGTTCTAATTATTGATGACATACTAGTGGTTGCAAGCACAAGTCGAGTGCTTGAACAAACATCTCAAACATAGGTGATGGGGATATATAGATAGACATAACTTCATGGGAGGGGTCGATTTCACCCGCTAGCACTCCCATCGTGACTTGGGATGTAAGGTGTTGGGATACCTTCGCCTTGAAGATCAAAATGTCATGAGGGCATACCTCAGATTGGGTTTCTCACGATAATTTACTAGGCGACGCACATCAAGGTTGATTCCTTGATCCCTAGCACCATTGGCCTCACTATAGAGTGTGACATAGGAGAGGACAATGGTCTTCGTCATCGAGCCCAATTTTTTCCCTTATAGTCACAGAATGCCTAAAGAGAAAGTAGCATGGCACCCCTAGAACTTCAAGGGAAATTCTTGAAGGGCATGACGATTTAGCACTAATGGCATCAAGAAGAAGAAGAAAAAAATTGAAAGATATTTAAGAGTTGATAACATACAATGATGAGCATTAATTCACATCATGTAGTAAGAGAGGTCTTAGAATAAAATTAAATAAATCAAGAGTAAACCTTGGGATAACGGGAGAATAGGAAGAATTATAAAAATTGGGCCAATCAAGTACTCTACCCTTCTCATGTTTGAAAAATCTTAGGAAAATAATGTGCATTAAAAATAACTCCAAAATATATATGTGTTCTAATAGAAAAAGGGGAAGGGGACATAGAGTTAATTAGAAACATTAATCCAAGGATAGTTTAACCTCATTAAGAAAAGAGGGTGGTGTATGAAATTAAATAACACTAATTTAAAATTAGAGGAATTTAGTTTCATGAGAGAACCTCCATGTGGCATGAGCACAACACAAATATCTCCATCCAAGAGTTAAACTTGAGATAAAATAGGGTGTAGTTGAGGAAAAAAATATGAGACCCACCAGTTGACTTCAGTAATGAACACAAAATAAGGAGGATAAAAGGGGGATCAAGAGACATATAGGAGAAGAAATAGAGAATCAATTTGGGGTGAGGGAAATTGCATTTTTTAATAAGAATTTAAGAAAATAGTTTAGGATAGCTTTGGTGAGAGACTGACACATGGATGGTGAATAATCAATTTTTAGATTAAAAAAAATAGTTATTTTCCATGAAGTGACAAGTGTCACATATGAAGCCTCCTATAAAAGAAGGAGCAAGCTATAGAGAGGGGACACTTTTCCCTATTGTCGGATGACTTGCATACTTCTATTATGAGAGTGACTACTCATATGGTGATTTTGGTGAAGTGGAGGCCATTAGAGAGGGAACTCTTGAACTAGGAGTTCTCTCCTCCACTGACTAGTGTTCTTCCTCTACCTTAAAGCCTCATTATATCTTGGGGGTCCATGGGGAAGAATAGTACCCAAGGAGTAGGTTGAGAAGTCAACCGGTAAGTCAGAAACATTCAATCGAGATGCAACATTATTCACATGTGTATGCAAACAACATCAAGGGAGCAAAAGAATCAATGAAGCTAAGATCGAGAATCCACCCCCTTTGGTGCACGGTATCTTGGGTTTCTGTAAAGTTCTCCTACATGCTTATTTATTGCATATAATTATTTGATTGTAAAAGTGAAGGATATGACATATAATTATAATCTATGGATTGTTGATGTGTGTGCCTTAAAATTATTATGTGATTCTCATTGGTGTGTCTTTAATTATTATGTGATTCTCATGTTGGATGTTGCTAATGGATGATTAGTTTTAAAAGGAAACCTATATCTACTTATTATTTGCAATATAGTAACTTAGACTGCACCACTTAGTTGTTAATAAAATGTGAACATGGTTTCCTACATCTAATATTATCTTGTGTTGGATTAATTAAAAAAAAATGTGTGTGTGTGTGTGTGCACACACAAATGTTGTCAGAGGGAAGGTCCCTAAAATGATACACATAGTGGCTAGATTGAACTCTGGAAACTAAGGTTTAATAAAGAGGCTTACTCAACCAATAGACCATAGTTCCCCTTTAGAGGCTTTAATTTGGGACTCTACCATGTGGATGCAACAATGAATTCATAATGAAATCATTTAGAATGTTATAATATCCTAAAATGTAATCATTGACTAAGCATAAAAAATAGTACTAAATTTTATAGATGAAAAATAATCCACTCCTTACTTTGCACATGTTGGTTTCAATCAATAGAAAACATAAATAGTCATTAGCAAAGTAATAAACCCCTTATTAATGCTATCACACATATATGGCTCCTTAAATTTTAGATCATGGTTCACAACTTTTATCAAACAATTGGAAAACATGTTTTATTAATTTAAGAACCCTCTACCTTGATTGAGCATTAAATTTCCTCATTTCAGAATAATTGATATTTTTTTCCTTGCTTGAAAAAATAGAATTCAATTTCATTATATAAAACACACATTCAATTCCATTATTCTACATTTCATGTAATGAAACCCCTTACTACTATGTTAATGAAAGGCTACAAAACTATAAACACAAAAGAAGTTAAAAAAAAATTATTTGTGAGAAACAACTCTCCCTTAAGCCCAAAAGGAAGCCATCCATAAGGAGTTAAAAGAAGTAAGTATCATTCATCAACCTCAAAATTCACAATGTAACCTGAAGTTATTCCAAATAATACATATCAATGGAAGATGTGATTGGCCTTTTAAATCTAATGATTCCCCAACAATATCATCATGTATCAATTTTATGTTGGTTATTTTATTGCCTCAAGAGTTGTAGTTTTCAACTTAGTATAAGGAAGATATGTAATTTCTTCTTTGATCAATCTTAGGTTGACATGTATCTCTTTAAAATTAAAATAAAATATTCTCTAAATAAAAAACAATGTCGGTTATAATAAGAAAGAAAAATGATTATAAATATTTTATTAGTTTTCATTAAAAGCATTATCAGACATCAATAATCTCAATCTTAGTGTGATTATTCTATTGGTTGTTCATATTACAACCTCGTGTTCCCTCAGTTGGTTGTTGATATTACAACCTCGTATGAAGGAGATTTGATAAAAATACTTCACTCTCCCTCTTGGCCATAAATAAAATATTTTGATGTGTTGGTTGTGTGTTATATTCTTTCCACGACTAGTCGCATGCGCAGGGGGGTCACAGGGGGGGGGGGGCAATAGCCCCGCCTATTCATTGCATTGAAAGCAGCAGGGGGGCAATAGCCCCCCTACACGAGGTTTGAGGCAGCACCCCGAGAATTTTTTTTTGGACCCTATAATAGGTGGGCAGATCTACCTATGGTTTTGTGCATGGGGTTTGCACATGGTTTTGGGCACGATGGTTTTATGCCCATGGTATTTTTTATATATGGTAAAGGGAACTACGGTTACGTTCTAATCCTGGGTTAATGGATTGGGGTTTATGAATGCTTCGACATGTATATATATATGTATTGTAACATTGAAAGGAATATAATGAAAAATCAATCTGGTATCTAGGGAAAATATCTGTGTATATCTATTTTATCTTTTATGTTCTCGCCATTGTTTATTTTATGTTTTTAGAATTCGTCTGCAAGTAATTTTTGTACAAGGTTAAAACCTACATTTGGTATTAGAATTGTTTCGGCTTCAAGGGGAATCCTTTGCTACTGAGGGGTTTTTCTTAGGCCTGTGGTAGACCCTGTTCAGTGGGAGATTTGCGAGATTGATTCTTGTGGTGAAAGAAGATGGTGAGTAGCGGAAAGATAGAGAATGAGAAATTTAATGGTCATAGTTTTGAGTTGTGGAAGATCAAGATGGAGGATCTACTGGTGGATAAAGATCAATGGATCATGATAGATTTGAGTACGAAACCAATGGCAATGTCAGATGAAGACTTGGCGAAGTTGGATCGGAAATAAAAGAGAACAATATGGTTGTGTATCTCAAATTCGATATTGTTGAATGTATCAGGGGAAGCTACAACGAAGGCTTTGTGGGAAAATTTAGGGACTTTGTACCAATCTAAGTCTATGGTGAACAATTTTTTCCTACGGAAAAAGTTGTATGACCAGAGTATGAAGGATGGATACTCGGTGATAGAGAATTTGAACGCCTTTAATACTATGGTAAGCCAGTTGTTATCTATTGATATTAAAACTTCAAACGAAGGTAAGTGCATCAGTTTTTTGTGTTCTCTACCAGATTCGTGGGATAGTCTGGTTGTTGCAATAAGTAGCAATACAACTACCTTGAAGTTTGATGAAATAGTCTCATCCTTGTTATTGAAGGGGATGAGACAGAAAAATATGGAGGGCCAAAATGGATATGCCTTATATATACAAGAACGGTCCAAGAACAAAAACAAAAATAATTCCTTGAGTGGGAGATCTAAATCTAGAGGGAGATCTAAATCTCCAGGAAAAATTGTCAAGGTGTGCTAGAAATGTGGAAAGGAAGGGCACTTCAAAAAGGATTGTATATATAAAGCTCCTGAGAAAGGAAAGTGATATGATTATTCTCCTTCTGCAGAGGCGAAAACCACCTCATATGAAGGTGGGGATGTGTACTTGGCTTCTTCTTCAAGTACACATGCATATCATGAGGCATGGTTGATTGACTCTGGTGCATCCTTTCACTTCACTCCCTATAGGAAGTGGTTTTGCGAGTATGATAAATATGATGGTGGTGATGTCTTCTTAGGGGATGAAAGGAAGGCCAAAATCGTTCGACGTGGAATATTCAAGCTAAAGTTACAAGGTGGAAGGATTAGAACACTTCCCGATGATCTGCATATTCGTTCATTGGCTTGAAATATGATTTATGTAAGCAAGATGGATGATGCAGGTGTAAAAATAGTGTTCAAGAAGGATACCTGCAAGATGGTTTGGGGAGAACTGGTATTAATGCGGGAATTTTGGATTGGAAATATGCACAAGCTTCTAAGTAACATTTTTATTGATGGGTGCAACAATTCTTTCGTTCCTGAAAGTGGAGCTGAAAACCTTGCGGTCTCTGGAGAAAATACCATGGTATGGCATCAAAGGCTTGGACATATTGAAGAGAAGGGCCTTTGAATAATGCATGGTAATGGTATGGTAGAAGGTATGTCTAATCACTCTTTGGATTTTGACTTCTGTGAACATTATATATATGGTAAGCAGAATCAAGTGAGCTTCCCCTTTGGTGCTAAGAGGGAGAACCGTATATTAGAGATTGTGCACAGTGATGTGTTTGGACTTGTGCCAGTTCCATCACTAGGTAAGTATGTGTACTATCTATCATTTATAGATGACTTATTAAGGAATACATGGGCATATTTCCTCAGGAAGAAATCTGAATTCTTTGACAAGTTTAAAGAATTTAAGGCTCTGGTGGAAAACCAGAAAGAGAAGAAGATAAAGGTGTTGAGGAAAGATAATGGTGGATATTTATGCAAGAATATCATTGTGTGTATTTTAAATTAATTGGTGACCATGGGATTTATTTGGTCTTGTATGTGGATGATATGTTGATGATTGGAAATGAAAATGAAACTATCAAGGATTTGAAGACCCAATTGTCCTCAAAATTTGACATGAAGGATCTTGGTGCTACAAACTATATTTTAGGAATGGAAATTAAAAAAGATTGGGAAAAGAGAGCTGTAGTGTTACCTGACAATTTGTTTCCATCACTGCAACTGAAAATCCGCACATTAGAGGGCTCATTCCGTGACCTGTGAGCAGAGACAAGACTTGAAAATACTTTCATTGCATCCCTCTGAAGATGAGCTTTAATTTCCCTAAAGGCATCTCCTTGCGAAAAACCCTAAAAATAGCTCTTTTTTCATTGGCGCAGTTCCATAGTTCAGCCCTCGCGCCAAGAGGGAAAATCCTCCAAAGAGGGCGCGCCAATTGGCACTCTGTCATAGAGCCACACCCGCGCCAACCATATTAAGAGGTGTTTTTTAAAAATAAGAGGCGGAAGTTTCATCCTAACAAATTCCTGGACTGATATCTATCTTGAGTTGGGTGGTTTGGCTACGGATTTCCATAGAGAGGAAGTGGTTTGCCACCTCTCATGGAAGCTTCCTTGATGATAGGGCCAATCCCATAATTATAGGGATCCCAACTTCCCTTCCTCCTCCTATAAAGGCTTGCCCATCTCCGTAGCAAGCTAGTTCAAAAATCCCCAAGTTCCCAAGAGCTTTCATGCTGCAAAAGCCTTCTTGATTTTCTAAGGCCAAATCCAAGCAAGGAGACTATTGCCAAGTATCCGGAGAGAGAGGCTTGTCCCATCCTTGACAAGCTTTATCGAGACATGTGTTGCTGACGACCCGCGAAAGGAGAATTCGGCGTCGAAGCTTTGGTTGTATTCTTCTTTTTGACTCATTAATGCTAAGCGACTATTGGTTATGGTTCCACTCTTGTTCTTGATCATGTTCATGAGTTATGTCCTCTTCGACTGACATATAGTTGTATATTCTGGGTTTTATGCTTGCGTTTGTGTTGTTTCTTACATGTGCAGGTGTCCGATCACGGAGATCGTGAGGATTGTGATCTGCCAGGGCAAAGGAACGGGAGCACCACCTCTTCTACAAACGACAGCGTTGGATTCCAAGTAAGCCTTCCTCGCAAGTCGGTTTATTTACGATTAGGAACCTGCACTGTAGCATGTTTGATTGTTGCTAGACCAGATCTGGGCTAGTAGGGATCGCCTCTGTCCGCAGAGGGGATTTACCTCCTCAAAAATTTGACGGAGTAGATCAACGCTGCTTCAGTCAATCTCCGGTTTGGTTTACGGACTGAACAACTTGGAGTTTTGTCTTCTCTTTCCGGTTAACTTCTTGGTCTTGCTTGCTTGGTTAGCTTTTTGGACTGGATTTTCCTGTTTGTTTGGCTTTGTTTTAGCCTTGTCATCACTTGTCTGTGTCTGAGATTGCTTGTTTTTTATTTTTTCCATAGTAAACTCGGCTAGCGCGCTTTTTAGCGTGACAGTCGCGCCCATTGGCGCAGGTTGCCTGTGTATCACCCGCGCCATTGCCTTTCTGGCGCTAATTTCAAGCTCACAGTCGCGCCAATCCTGTGAGCTATTAGGGTTTGCTGTGTTTCATGCTTTCTGAGGCTGACTTGTGATTTTGATCTTGTTTTTTCGGCTGTTTGAGTGCACTGGAGCCTAGTTTGACTGGTTGTAACCTACTTCCTTTGGTTGTTTGCCTATTTCTTTCGATTTTGCATACGAGCCCTAGGGCATCTAGGTGCCTTTGTGAGTCGAGCCTCCCTTGGGAGTTTTTGGTTTTTCGTTCATTCAGTCAACGTTGGAATTGCTTCCTTGCATTCATTTGATAGTTGTCTATCATTTTGTTGCATTTTTGAGTGACTAATTTCGTTTTCATTCGAATTTCGCTTTGCTTCATTTTGGGCCTGGATCACACGGCTCATTCGTGTTTTTGGAACTTTTCTTGGTTTTGAGAGACTTTTGGTCGATTTGAGATCTGATCGTTTGTGCCATTGAGTGAAGTTTGCTTGTTTTTGCTCTCTTATTATCATTTCTCGAATTGCTTTTCATTTGTTTTCGGTTTGTTTAGTGCATCTAGCTATCAAACATTGAAAATAAAAAAATCTCTTTTGCTTTGGTTGATTAGTGCAAATTGAAATCTTTTTTATTTTACTAGTAATTAGTGAATTTGAAGAAAGGTTTTTAGTTTCATTAGTTGCATTAGAGATATCATTGATTGTCTTCTGATCATTTTGTTTGTGTAAAAAGCTCTCAACTCTTCTGTAGCTAGCTTTCATCGAACGAAATGACATACTGTGGCATGTAGTTTTGCATTTAGGAGATTTTTGAGACAGCACATTCGTTAGGGCCTGAAAACTGAAACGTAATTGAAGATCAACTTTAAAATCTACTCAATTTACACTAAGGCAGCATTGAAATCTAACGAAACATATTTAGTGGTCTAGGCTAGAGACGTGTTCCGGCGTCTTAAAACCTAGTAGCTGTCGTTCGCCTCTTGGCTTTAGACAGCACTAGTACGGACTTGTGCTCCCCGTACCGTCGCGTATATAAAGGGAGACCCCTCTAGGTTTCAATCCTTTATCCATAGGAAGCCGAATCTGCCGCCCTATACCCGTGATACACTGGACACAGCATTCGGGGAGATTGCCTGCACGTACGGAAAGTCCTTGGTTGATTTCTTTTTCATTATTGAAACCAAGGTGTATATTGCAGTTCACGGTTATTTGGTACACCCTTTTTGCCTAGTATTCCTGAGCAGTCATTTGATCTTTTCTGACTCCCTAAATTTGAAAGGATCACCAAGTGCTTGTCCTTTCACGCTTGTGTCAAATCTGAAAGAGATAGAGTCACCTTTTTTACTGTTTCTCGACTCTTAAAACATGAAACGGTGAAGTTTCTTATTTTTCAATGTGGTAAAAAATTAATCACCCACGATTACACGCCTTGTTAGACTTTGCTTGTTGATCGTTTGATCGTGTGTCTTGACTCTTTTTCAGCCCGAGTGTGTGTTTGATCTTTTTCTCTTGTCGTTTCTGCCACAGTGGCGGAACCCTCGGTTTCGTCTACTGGTAGTCCTTATACGGACGATTCATCAAAGGTTTCACAATCCTCCGCTGAACCACAGCAGCCCATTGTTTCCGAGTTTCCTGACGGGGGACCGGTTCTTTCTGAGCAACCCTTTGGGGGACCAGTCGAGTTCGATTGGCCCTTTTCGGACCCTGTGTCTGAATTGAGATTAGGAGCTGATTTCCTTTCTCTTACATCGGGTTCGCCTTTTATAGCTGCTGTTTTTCCTCCTAGTCCTCGCCGTCTATTGCGAGATCTAGCGGCAGGCTCAACCATGAGTGATTCTGGTGAGGAAATTCCAACGTCTGGTGAAGACTATCAGCTCTTCCCACGAAGATTGTTTCCGGAAGACAACTCTGAATCAGCTGTTATGTCAACAGCCAGTCCCTCATTACCACCGGGGTATAGATCTTTGGGTCAGATCATTTCTGCTGCTGCCTCTATGGGAGTGTCAGCTCCTTCTCCGAGGCCAGCTGCTCCTTCACCGGGGGTGTCTCCTCAGATGCCCGTTACTTCTGTACCCGTTCGGCCCACTGTTTGTGTGGCCGCCTCTACACCCGTTGTCACGGCACCCTCCGCCAGGGCTATGCCATCTCCTGAAGACATTTATCTAGCTACTGCTGTACCGAAGAATATCTCTCCGGAGGAGTATCGGTTGTCCCTGCTGCAGCCGAACCCCGAGGTTGGACCATCCTCCCAAGATCCCAACCGCTCTTACTTTTCTCACTATGCACAGGATGGTACACCCGTGTATGCTTTTCCAGGTCAGTATGATGAGCACGGGGACATTTTGCGTCTACCCGCTCCTGAGGCTTACCTCCATGCTCAAGGTTTACCTTATAACCAGGCTTATAACCCGCAAGGGAAACCTTTCCAAGGCCAACCTTCGGGCCAACCTGGCTATCCTTATGACCCACAGGGGCAGCCCATGCAAGGCTATCCTGCGGGCCAGCAAGGGCCGTCATACGGTCCGCAAGGACAGTATTATAGCCCTTCCAATCAACCTGTAAAGCCTCAACCGGGGTACCAACCGGGACCGGTCTATGGTCCTGGGGGGGAAATCCAGCCTTCTCAACCTATGCAACCGCAGTATCCTATTGTTTCTAACGTTGCATATTAGCCGGGACCATCCTATGGTTCTTCTCCAGGTCAAACCGGTTACCAGCAATCACCTGGCCCTATTCCTCCACCAGGCCAACCGGCTCATCCGGTACAACCCGGTGTTCCGCCTCCAGGCCAACCGGCCCATCTGATACAACCCGGGGCTCCTTTACAGCCAGGTCAACCTGCGCAACCGGCGCCACTTGTCTATCTGGGTCAACCTGTTCACTCAGGTCAACCCTCTCAGCCGGGTCAACATGTTCATTCAGGACAGCCCGCTCATTCCATTAACCCTGCCCAGCAGCCGATTTATTCGACGCCGTAGCCAAATCAACAGTTGCGCCCTAGTTATCAGGCTCCGCAGGGTTCCACCTATCAGCAACTGACTCATCCTCAGGGCGGTTATTATCCTCATGGTCAATCTCAACCGAATTATAATCAACCCCGAGGCTCTCAGTATTATCCTCCTCCACTCGGTTTTACCTATACTCAGCAGCCAAATCCAAATGCTGCTTACAACGGGCCGACACATAATCAGGGTCCGTACTCTGGTTATCAAGCCCCACACACTGGTTACCAGTAGCCAAATCAGTCTGGTTATACGACCTACACCCCCTACGGTCAGAATCCTACGGGACAGAACCCATGGGGACAAGGATATTCACAACCATTGTGGAGTACAGGTACTGGTCCTCATCCCGGGCCTGGCATGCCGGTTAATCCGCCATTGCCATTCCTGGCCACCTTGGAGTTGCCGGATGTTTCAAAACTGACCAATGATCCGATTTTACATAATCCGTATTGGCCTCCAGTTCCTACCAAGATACCAGGTGATTTCCCCAAGTTTGAGGGTAAAGCTGGAGAGGACCCCCAAGCGCATGTGATGACGTATCATCTTTGGTGTTCGTCTAACTCTTGGGTCGATGATTCAATTCGTCTGCGCCTCTTCCAGCGCACTTTGACTGGAGCTGCTGCTAAGTGGTACATAGAGTTATCCCGTGGCATCTTCCAAGATTTCAATTCCTTAGCCATGGCTTTTCTGACGCACTTTCAGTTACCGGTTCGCTATGAAGTCGGGACGCACCTCCTGACTTCTCTAAAGCAGGATAAAGCCACTCACATTTCTGATCACATTCATGAGTGGCGGCGCCGTCGTAGACTGATCAAGTTTCATATACCTGATCAGATACTAACTCACTGGTTCACCACCTCCTTCGTGAATAAAATCGCTCAAGATATTGCGATGGGAGCGTGTGTGACAGAAGAACAAGCCATTGTGCGTGCCCAATATCTGGATCTTGTATATTCTCAGTCCGGCACGCTTTATGATATCTTGCCTGATGCTCCACAGTCCGAAACCTCTAAGGCTCCACCTACCCCTGCAGTGGATGGTGTCATTGGTTTCGTATCTCAGAATTTGAAGAAATCTTCGAATGGGAAGCAGAAGTCTAATTCTTCCGAAAATGCTCCTGCTAATCCCGCCCCGTCCGATTCTGGAAAAACCGCGGAGGTGAACGCCGTTCAGGCCAATCCTATGGAGAAAGCCTCCAAGGGGAAAAAGAAGGGCAAAGGTAAATCCAAATCCGACGCCCCTAGGCCAGAATCCAAATCTCGTACTGAGGATGGTTCTCAGCGTAAACCGAAGTACCCCTGCCTCATTTTCGAAGGAGACCATTATACTAAGGATTGTCCATGACGATCCGAGGTTAGTCAACTTCTCAAGGGCTCAAAAGGGACTCCGGTAGTTCTAAAAGAGCCATTCCCGTCTCAACAGACCCAGATGGTTGAACAGCCATCACCATCTGCACCATTTGGGTCCCAAGTTTTCATGATGAAGGTTGCTGCACCTATCTGTGTCGCTACGCATTCGAAGGATTACAACGAATCGCGGCAGGCACCCGGGAAGGCAGTTGTGGATGGACCACCTCCCCCACCTGTCTCCGGTTCGTTGGAAATCGAGAAGCCTACTCCTGAACCCGTTGTGAAGCCACCTTCCAAAGGTGTCTTACGAATATCTTCTTATAATCCGAATGCCCGTGCCGCTCAGCACTACAACATTGTTGAGGATTTGGCACAGGCGCCTTCTGTTATGTCTGCACTAGAAGTTCTTCAAAGTTGTCCTTCGCAACAGAAGGCTTTGCTGTCTGCAATCGGTGGCATTGATCCCGCCGATTCGAGTCTTCTCACCTTCGATTTAGAGAATTTCACTCCCCGACTTCCACATCAAATCGCTCTTGTTATTCAAGTCGGGATTAACGGTCTTAACATTCATAGGGCCGTCGTGGATGAAGGTGCCTCTACCTGTGTTATGTCGTCCGCTTGCTGGAAGGCCATTGGCTCTCCAGCCCTTTCGTCATCTCCCAATGCCCTAGAGGCATTTGATGGTCGGGAATCTAAACCCCTGGGTGTTCTCGAGAGTTTAGCGATCACTTTATAGGGGAAGACTGTCAACGTGGAAGTAGAAGTAGTCGACGCCAGGCTCAACTACAATATACTTCTTGGTCGCAGCTGGACCCATGCCATGCTATGCGTGCCATCCACTATCTTTCGACTTCTTAAGTTCCCTCACGAGGGAAAAATCGTCACGGTGGATCAGTTGTCCTTCTTCACCTCCACCTCCGAGAACAACGTACCATACGTGGATCAAATCCCAAATCCCCCTGACAGTGTAGGACCCGGTCTCTTCAAAGACCCCGTCCTCATGGGTATCTTTCCCGCACCACCACCGCACACCGCTCAAGTTAACATGATTTCCAGGTCTGATGACCCCTGGCTCATCCCTACGCCTGAGCAGGTGTTTGAGTTTGGAGAATCAATGCCCTTGACTCCAGTAGAGATTAGCTACTATGAAATTGTTGCCGCATCTGATCCTCCACCTCCTCAGCATGCTCCTTTGAGCATGGCTCTAGATGTCTACTCTCAATCCCCCTGGCTTGGTCAGGCCGATTCACCTGATCCTCTCAAAGAGACTTTTCCTTCCGATGAAGCCATTGTTGAAATAATGTCTCTTGAGGAGCTGCCTTGGAGCGATGGACATCATCGTTCCTCTTTCATGCCTAGCTTGGGGGAAATGTCAGATTGTCTAGAGCGTTATGCATCTCAGGTTCCTACTCCTCCTCTCCAAACGCCCATTTTGACGCATGAGGTTTTGTCGGAGGGAAACCTGAGTAATATCACTCAAACCATCCCGATCAACATCTCCGTTAAACCGGGGATCGTTGAGAATATACACGTGGGAGTGACTTGTTCTCCTAATGAGATTCAAGTCTATACTGATCTTTTTAAAGAATTCAGAGATGTGTTCGCCTGGTCCTACGAGGAAATGCTGGGGATTGATCCCAGTATCGTAGTGCATGAGATTCCAACCTACCCTGGTGCGAAGCCCGTGCGCCAACGCTTACGCCCCATGCATCCTCGGAAAGCCGCTGCAATCAAGGCAGAAGTTGAAAAAATTCTGAACGCGGGCTTTATTTATCCCATCCCCCTCACAGAATGGGTTTCCAACATTGTCCCTGTCGATAAAAAGCAGGGTAATATTAGGGTCTGTGTTGATTACCGCGATATTAATCGCGCCTGTCCAAAAGATAACTATCCCACTCCGTTCATAGACCAGATTATCGACGAATGTGCCGGAAGTGAGATTTATTCCTTGATGGACGGTTTCTCAGGGTATAATCAGATCAATATTGCACCTGAGGATCAACACAAGACTACTTTCATCTGTCCGTGGGGTACTTTCGCGTATAAAAAACTCCCGTTCGGCTTGAAGAACGCTGGAGCCACTTTTCAGCGTGCGATGTCTTACGCTTTCCATGACATTCGCCACATCGTTCAGCCTTATCTGGACGACTTGCCAGCTCACTCAGCTAGGCGAGAGGATCACCCTGAACACCTCCGCCAGATCTTCCTTCGTTGTAGGCGCTACAATATTAGGCTTAATCCTCATAAATGCGTCTTTTGCGTGGATTCTGGACGTCTTTTGGGATTCATAGTCTCCAAAGATGGAATTCACCTTGACCCTTTAAAGGTCGAGGCTATCATCAACCTCCCTCACCCTCCTCGTTATATCAGTTGCAGAGTCTGCAGGGAAAAGCGAACTTCCTTCGACGCTTTATCCCGAACTACGCCGAGGTGGCCAAAGGATTCATTAATGTTCCTTTGCTTTGTCCTCCAGACTATCGTCGTGATTTCACTTTGTATCTCGCCGCCGCGTTTAGCACCATAGCTATGGTTCTGGTGCAGGATGATGATGATGGTAATGAACATGTTGTTTATTATCTATCACGAAACCTTCTCGATACAGAAACGGGTTATGCTCATGTCGAGAAGTTGGCGTTAGCAGCAGTACACGCTGTGCAGCGTTTTCGCCATTACATCCTGTTGCGTACGATAACAGTGGTTTCGGATTGCAACCCCATGACATATATTCTCTCTAGAAAATTACTGGGGGGAAAATACTCCAAATGGATCGTTATCCTGCAGGAGTTTGACTTAGAGTTCACCACTGCTAAGTCAACCAAATCACTTGTTTTCGCGGATCTTATATGCTCACTCCCGATAGACTCCACTCCTTCACACTCCGAGGATCATATCCCGGACGAAACTCTTTTCCTCATCAGTACTCGCGACCCTTGGTATGGTGACATAATTGTGTATCTTCAGACCTCCACATTTTGGTCTGAGTTGACTAAAGATGCCCGACGTCGAATTCGGCATCAGTCTCAACCCTACCGCATCGTAGGAGATACTTTATACCGTGTTGGAGTAGATTCGGTGCTCCGTCGGTGCCTAACCTTGGAAGAGGCTGAAAGGGTCCTAAATGACTGCCACAGTGGCACCTGTGGTGGACATATGTCTGGATATGCTACTGCCCAGAAAATTCTGCGAGCAGGTTACTTCTGGCCGTCCATATTCAAAGACTGTATCGTTGCAGTCCGTAAATGTCACGCGTGCCAGGTGTTTCAGCACAAGATGCGCGCGCCGCCTCTCCCTTTGCATCCTGTTATTACCGTCGGCCCTTTTGCGAAATGGGGCGTGGATTTTATGACGTGTAACCCTCACTCGGCCGGGGGGCATGCGTATATCATTGTCGCTGTCGACTACTTCACCAAGTGGGCCGAAGCGATGCCTACACTAGCTGCCGACGGTAAGACAGTTGCCCAATTCATATTCAACCATATCATTGCACGTTTCGGGGTCCCGCAAGCCATCGTTACTGACCACGGTACTCATTTCCGAGATTATATGATGGCCGAGCTGACTTCAAAGTTGGGCTTACGCCACGATAGCTCAACGCCATATTACCCTCAGGCAAATGGCCAGGTTGAAGCAGTGAACAAGGTTCTGGTCACTATGCTTCAACGAACAGTTGGTATCCACAAATCCAATTGGCACCTCCAACTGTTCTCAGCTCTATGGGCATACCGGACATCTGCAAAGAGTGCAACTGGATTCACACCATTTCAATTGGTGTATGGTCTAGAAGCAACTCTTCCGGTTGAATGCGAGATTCCTTCGTTGAAATTAGCTGTGGAACTTCTACCCAACAATTCTGCTGAGGAAGAACGTCTTTTGTATCTGGAACGGTTAGATGAAAACCGCTGTTTAGCTGCTTTAGTGATTGAAGCACAAAAGAAGCGGGTCAAAGCTCACTTCGATCAATCGGTTTCTCCTCGTTCCTTTGTTGAAGGGGACCTCGTCCTCCTGTACGATCAAGCACATGACAAGCTTGGGGCTGGCAAGTTCCAACCTATGTGGCATGGGCCCTACATAGTAAAATGCGTTTTGAAGAATGGGGCTTATGAGCTTATAGATTATGAAGGAGTTCCGCTGGCGCAGCCCAGGAATGGGCTGTACCTGAAAAAATACTACGCTTAAAGTCATTTTTGCGTGGTGTGTGTACATAAGTGTGTGTTTTTCATTTGTGTGCATGTGTGGTGTGGTGTGCGATGTAAACATCTTTCTTCTGATCGAGTTTTCCTGATTGTGCAGATGTCCATTCGTCTGTTTGTTGGTTTCGCGGATGGTGCCTCCCGCAGTACCAGGAACCTGTCTTCGGCGGCCTGGGTAATCTATGATCCTGCTGGTGAGTTGGTCAACCTGCAAGGTGTGTGTCTGGGACGTACTACAAATAACATCGCGGAATATAGTGTTGTTTTAGAATTATTAACTGAGGCTGTAAACCTTGGTATCCGTGAATTGCTTGTGTATCTAGACTCACAACTTGTAGTATTACAACTGAACGGTCATTATTTGGTCAGAAACCCATCCATTTTACGTCTGTATCTGCGTATTCGTTTACTGGAAAGAAATTTTGACTATATTACATATCAACATATACCCAGGCACATGAATACATTAACAGATGCAGTAGCTAATTTGGTGTTAGATAGACATTTGCGCAATTTGTAAATCATCATCACATGTAATAGGAAAATCCATCCAGAAATAGATATGTATATATATAGATATCGAAATTTTTACATAGTGTGCGTCGCATAGAATCAAAAAATACATATTTTCGTCTTAATACATCCGGAGACGACATGTCTCTCAAAAAATATGCATGATAAAAACCCCTAGGAGTCTAATCCGCATGGTGCTCATGATAGCAGGTGACTGCACGCACTAAGCGTCTCAGAAGTCGGTGGAGGCGACTAGGCACTCCCACTGTATGTCTCTGGTACGCCATCGGTACATCCGCCAGCCGAGCGTAGTCTAGGATCCCTCAGGCAATGCCCTCGAGATTCTGGATTAACTCCCCCCCTTCTGCACCCTCTGCCTGAGGATCAGGTGCGGGAAGAGTTCTCCGTGCGATAGGAGACATACCGGCTGGTCTCTCTGGGCCCACGTCTACATACATATAAAATGTGTCAAGAAGAACATGTATTAACAAAAAATCATAAAACACAAAAATCAAAAAGAGAAGAGGTCATACCCAACTCCTCGTCCCAATCATCTCCCTCCGGCAGTGGGAGATCTGGATCACCAATAAAATCGGTACCTGCATATGGCCAGTCTTCCACTACAATCAACTGATGCCGCAACCACCCAAAAAACTCCGGCCTCCAGGACATCTGTTGGCCCCCTCCAGCTCTGGGCATCAATGCTGCCCACCGAGCCATTCTTGGCTCTCGTGGAATCAGCTCAGCTACTATGGCCCCTTGGCCCTGGAAGATTGGTAATCGTTCCAGAATGAATGATACTAGAACAGAACCATAGCCAAACTGTTTCAGCTTGGCTTGTTTGCATTTGGTCAGTTGCCTCTTTATGTTTATTGTCACTGTTGTGGCCCAGTCAAACAATAGAGGAGTCATACACTCTCAGGCTAACAAAAGTTAGGCCTTTGTGGCCTCGTGCGGTGCCTGCGACCCCGCAGCCCGCGTGATGGTATGTAGCACCACTCTCAGTGCCAGGTCAGGAATGGTGTGGATGTCCACCTTTCCACTTCCTGATCCCAGTTGTGCCCCTCGGCACACTCGTGCCATCACTTGTTCCATTTTCTCACCAGACGGTCTGCTCCCTGTCAATATGGGTACCGGACCTCTGCGCGATAATCCGGTTATGAAGTACACGTCAGCAACCTCCAGTTCTAACACTTCATCCCGCAACTTGAATACTTTTTCATCTGCGTCCCACATATTGATCAAGTATTGTAGAAGCTCAGGCTGAGCTCATAAATAGGGCGTCAGGAAGAACTTTTTTAGCCCACAGTTCCTGAGAGCACTCATGCAAGTCTCATTTTCCATGGCTTGTTCATCTTCTTCACCGTGCTCCCTCTCTTTCCACTCAATCACCATTTTGCTCGGTTTCCTACATCAACATGGTCACAAACCCTTAATTAGATCTCTGATGAGCTTCAAATTTCATCCAAATTGACTAGAATCTCGAATTTTTAAGCGGAAATTTGGGTTCCGCCGCTGGCGCGGCTGTTTCATGAACAGTTGTGCCAGTCGGCGCGGGCCCTTTGCATATAAAAGCCCATTGGCGCGGGTCCGTGCCCGATACCCGCGCCAATGAGCGGAGCCCTAAAAATTTAAATAGTTGCCTCAGAAGTCTAATGCATGATGGAAAGCTATTAAAAAATGGATTGAAATGGAGTACAAGGAAGCGCCTCTTACCTGGAACTGACGGAACTCTGAATAGTAGCCCGGATCGGTCGCAATCGCAGTCGGAAGTTCGCACACAAATTGGACCACTGCTGCTCTTTGGTGAGGTAAAAAGTAAAAAGTAATTTTATTTTTACCATTTGACATATTTATAACTTTTTGAACTTAAAATAGGTCCTGAAAGTTATTTTTTCTGAATATTTTAATATATTTTGTCAAAAATGGGTTTTACACTTGCCTTTTTTGTGCGGCAACGGGTCTTTCATGCAACTTAGACGGCGAAACGAGTTGTATTTTATACTTTTCGGGACTCGGTAAATACACGAAAAAGTCACTCTGGAGTCATCTTTCAGCTCTTTTCTGACTCTCTAAACATGAAAATATTTTCGAGGCCCTTGTCGTTTCGATCTCGTTAAAGTGGACACGAATCGACATCTACCCAGTATACGTTTACCCCTTTTTCGGGCTAGGATGGATTATTTACGAAAAAGGAATACCCTAGCCTATCGCGACTAGGAGGTTTTCTCGGATATTGTTTTCTACCTTTTCGGGTCCGAGGAACTATTTACGAAAAGGGACCGCTGGAGTTTACTTTTCTGTTGTCTTTTCAAACTCTCTAAATATGAAAAGACGCCGAGTTCTTCCTTTGTCAGACTCGTTAAACCCTGATGACATTGGATTCAGTCGAAATGACGTTCTCCTCCTTCCTCCTTCCTAGGGCTCGTTAAATGTACTAGGATGGATTCGCCCGAAGGGCAGACTTATATTACAAGCATATGCTATCCCCTTCAAGCTTGTTATAAAAAATAATTGGGGTACTCACCAGAAATGGTGGGGGAAAATGGAACCAGCATCATTGTCATGTCGGCAGTATGTCGCTCTTGAACATGGCACTTGTCTGCATTCGTGTCGGGTTGGGGACATCTCATCTCGTTCTTCACTTGCCTCCATGGGTTTGGATAATCCCTTTTGACCTCTCATCTGCTCATTGCCTCGTCACCATGACCTCTGATCCGTTGATGTCAAATACTGCCAAGTCCACTGTCGTGTCGTTTACATGTTCAAGAGAAGTTGACCTCTGCAAGTATCAACCTTCCTCTGATTCTCATATGATCCTGATTCACAGAAAACATCATGTTCCTCTGTCTCGTGTCTATGATGTGGGAAATATTATGGCCCACCTTCGATCAAGGTCACTTCCTGTCGACTTCAGCTCATTATCCGAGAAGCTGATCTAGAGACTCCCTTATGGTACCTTGGAGCCTGCATGCCTCAATGGCAGGTTCGTCGCATTCGACGTGAGGTTTTCATTATTGGCCTCCGATCGAGTGATTCTCTGAATTGTTAGACACATGACTCATTGATTCACCGCAAGTAGATTGTACTGTGGTACACTTAGGGTATTGTCATTATTGGTGGTTCCTCTAGCGATGTGTTGCTGACTTTCATCATTGGTGGTAATGCGACGATGCTTCTTGCATTTTTAGAGCTTAGACTCTTGTTAGCATGCTTGAACTTGTACTTTGTTAGTCCGAGATGGGCAAGACCACTAGTTATGCTGACTGTAATCCATTGCATTTCGCCGATCTTTTGTGGATTATTATGATTATTTACATGACTCAGTTGGATAAGTTCGACCATACGGTCATTATCAATCCTCGCTGGATATTTGCGTCCGTACCTTGGATCTATATTATTGTAAACTGCATTGCTGGATGGTTAGCCACTTCCACGATATATACTATCAATATCTTAGACATCGATTTGCCCTTTCCAATTTTCCGATAGCGGTGTTTTGATCGTCATGATCTAAATCAGAAGCATTTCACCCCTCACTCTCTCTCGGGCCTCATGCTTTAGGCGGCATCTGTTACACAGCAATTTGTCACCGTCCTTGCAATCCCCATCCCGCACATTGGAGGGTTCATTCCGTGACCTGTGAGCCGAGAAAAGACTTGAAAATACTTTCATTGCATCCCTCTGAAGATGAGCTTTCATTTCCCTGAAGACATCTCCTTGCAAAAAACCCTAAAAATAGCTCATTTTCCATTGGCACGGTTCCATAGTTCAGCCCTCGCGCCAAGAGGGAAAATCCCCCAAAGAGGGCGCGCTAATTGGCGCTCTGTCATAGAGCCACACCCGCGCCAACCATATTAAGAGGTGTTTTTTAAAAATAAGAGGCGAAAGTTTCATCCTAACAAATTCCTGGACTGATATCTATCTTGAGTTGGGTGGTTTGGCTATGTATTTCCATAGAGAGGAAGTGGTTTGCCTCTCCCCTAAAAGATCAATCTTACGAGAAGCTTATGCTGAGCTCTCGTAAACGGGGGCGTCGGTTGGTGAACATTTTTAGCCCACGGTTCTGGGCGTTCATGCAAGAATCCTTGGTTGATTTATTTTTCATTATTGAAACCAAGGTGTATATTGCAGTTCACGGTTATTTGGTACACCCTTTTGCCTAGTATTCCTGAGCAGTCATTTGATCTTTTCTGACTCCCTAAATTTGAAAGGATCACCAAGCGCTTGTCCTTTCACGCTTGTGTCAAATCTGAAAGAGATAGAGTCACCTTTTTTACCGTTTCTCGACTCTTAAAACATGAAATGATGAAGTTTCTTATTTTTCAATGTGGTAAAAAATTAATCACCCACGATTACACGCCCTGTTATATTTTGGTTGTTGACCGTTTGATCGTGTGTCTTGACTCTTTTTCAGCCCGTGTGTGTGTTTGATCTTTTCTCTTGTTCGTTTTTGTCACAGTGGCGGAACCCTCGGTTTCGTCTACTGGTAGTCCTTACACGGACGATTCATCATAGGTTTCCCAATCCTCTGCTAAACCATAGCAGCCCATTGTTTCCGAGTTTCCTGACGGGGGACCGGTTCTTTCTGAGAAACCCTTTGGAGGACCAGTTGATTTCGATTGGCCCTTTTCGGACCCTTTGTCTGAATTGAGATTAGGAGCTGATTTCCTTTCTCTTACATCAGGTTCGCCTTTTATAGCTGCTGTCTTTCCTCCTAGTCCTCGCCGTCTATTGCGAGATCTAGCGGCAGGCTCAACCATGAGTGATTCTGGTGAGGAAATCCCAACGTCTGGTGAAGACTATCAGCTCTTGCCACGAAGATTATTTCCGGGAGACAACTCTGAATCAGCTCTTATGTCAACAGCCAGTCCCTCATTACCGCTGGGGTACAGGTCTTTGGGTCAGATCATTTCTGCCGCAGCCTCTATGGGAGTATCAAATCCTTCTCCGAGGCCAAATGCTCCTTCACCGGGGGTGTCTCCTCAGACGCCCGTTACTTCTGTACCCGTCCGGCCCACTGTCTGTGTGGCTGCATCTACACCCGTTGTCATGGCACCCTCCGCCAGGGCTATGCCGTCTCCTGAAGATGTCTATTTAGCGACTGCTATACCGAAGAACATCTCTCCGAAGGAGTATCGGTTTTCCCTGCAATAGCCGAACCCCAAGGTTGGACCATCCTCCCAAGATCCCAACCGCTCTTACTTTTCGCACTATGCACAGGATGGTACGCCCGTGTATGCTTTTCTAGGTCAGTATGATGAGCACGGGGACATTTTGCGTCTACCCGCTCCTGAGGCTTACCTCCATGCTCAAGGTTTACCTTATAACCAGGCTTATAACCCGCAAGGGTGACCTTTCCAAGGCCAACCTTTGGGCCAACCTGGCTATCCTTATGACCCACAGGGGCAACCCATGCAAGGCTATCCTGCGGGCCAGCAAGGGCCATCATACGATTCGCAAGGACAGTATCCCGACCACTTAGAATTGACTGTCCGGCCTCGGTAGGGGTACAGCAGGACCGTCTGGCAGTCACCAAGGGAGCAAAATCGAGCCTTCTCAGCCTATGCAACCGCAGTATCCTGTTGTTTCTAACGTTGCATATCAGCCGGGACCATCCTATGGTTCAGCTCCACGACAAACCGGTTACCAGCAACTAACTGGCCCTATTCCTCCACCAGGCCAACCGGCCCACCCGGTACAACCTGGTGTTCCAGGCCAACCAGCTCATCCGGTACAACCTGGGGCTCCTTTACAGCCAGGTCAACTTGCGCAACCGGCACCGCCTGTCTACCCGGGTCAACCTGTTCACTCAGGTCAACCCTCTCAGCCGGGTCAACCTGTTCAATCAGGGCAACCCGCTCATTCCATTAACCATGCCCAGCAGCCGATTCATTCGATGCCGCAGCCAAATCAACAGCTGCGCCCTGGTTATCAAGCTCCGCAGGGTTCCACCTATCAGCAGCCGACTCATCCTCCGGGCGGTTATTATCCTCATGGTCAATCTCAACCGAATTATAATCAGCCCCGAGGCTCTCAGTATTATCCTCCTCCACCCGGTTCTACCTATACTCAGCAGCCAAATCCAAATGTTGCTCACACTGGGCCGACACATAATCAGGGTCCGTACTCTAGTTATCAAGCCCCACACACTGGTTACCAGCAGCCAAATTAGTCTGGTTATACGACCTATACCCCCTACGGTCAGAATCCTACAGGACAGAACCCATGGGGGCAAGGATATTTGTTGAGTCCCAAACTGGCATCTTTCCTATACACCTTTCTAGACTTTTTCCATTTATCTGGACCTCCCAAGTCATCAATATCATTGCATATTAATCATAAAAGAGAATTTAAAGTGGTTTTTAATTATGTTTTATCTCTGCTGTTTGAATTAGATTTTTGCTCATTTAGCTACGGAATCTTGTCACTTTCCGCAGCTGCGTCAACTTTCCGCAGCCATTTTGTTAAAGTCTATATTGCAGGTGTCTTCAGGCAAATCAAGCCACATGGGCAAGTTGGAAATGATATGGACATGGACCGAGTCCTACTGGCTCGGCCGAATTCACCAAAGAAGGCCGGTCAAAGGCGCCGGGCGGTGGTCAACCTAAGAGTCCTACTAGACAACTGCACGACATGAAGACTTGCGTGGTCGTTCCTAACCTCAGGGACATATCAGCACTCCGTGGACTGGCTCATAGTTTCAATCCAGTCACCCACCCTCCATAGATTTAATCTTCACGGCAGCCATAATGCTAAATTTCTGGACGTGGTTGTTCACGTGTCTTTTATCAGCGTAGATTTTAGGAAATTAGTTATGTCATCCTCTGTTATAAATAATGCGTTCTCATACGCATAGTAGCTAGCTGTTGTAATGTAATTTTGTTGAAAAGAGAGCCACTGTGCCGTGACGTTATTTTCTTGTTATGACTGCATTTTAAATACATGAGAAGACTCTGTTCATAAGTATAATTCGTGGTTGATAGTTGTTGCCCGAGGTTTGTGCAGAGGGCCCCTGCACACGCTGAGGTTTTGTTTATTGCTGTATAGTTTCATGCTTTATTCCCTTACGTTCATTATGCCATAGTTATTCACGTGTACATATCACATCTCTTATGGTATTGACGTTTTATTTCTGTCCATAGTTTTTCATGCTTTATACTGCTGTTAACTGATCAGTGTCTTTGTTCCAGATTACAATAGGCAGCTCGGGCATTTGCACATAGTTTTACAATGACTAATGACATGGAATCAGTCTTGTCCTTCTGCTGATTTATTTTTCTTAGCTTTTAATTCCAACACTGTTTTATTTATTTCAGTTTTGTACATTTGCTTTATTAGTTAGATTAGATATTAAATTACTCATGTCATTATCAATTACCTCCGAAAACCATAGCGAGACTAATGGTGAGGGATTGAAGTATGAGTGTGTAGTTTGATATTAGTTTATTTTTCTGCAAGTTAGATATTAAATTGCTCATGTCATTATCAGTTACCTCCGAAATCCATAGCGAGACTAATGGTGAGGGATTGAAGTATGAGTGTGTAATTTGATATTAGTTTATTTTTCCGCAAATTAGATATCAGATTGCTCAAGTTGTTTATGATTACCTCCGAAAGCCATAGCGAGACTAATGGTGAGGGGTCAGAATATGAGTTGATGTAATTTGGTTTTAGCTTTACTTTGCTTGCAATTCTTGGATTTATTTGAGTACAGTTTCTTTTGTATTTAGACAGCAGCAAGGGTAATGGGTTTCATGATCAATAGTTCACTGTTTGTTTGACTAGTATAGTGGCACATTTTCATTTTCTTTTAGGAATTAATTTTGTCATTACATGTTTTAAAACCCTTTTGAAGTTTGAAGTTTAGAAAATCATTATAAAGGACATCATTGCCTTGAACATTTATCCATACTTGTCTTTCAGAATTTCCATCTCACATTAGGAAACCAACCAAAATAAAAACCCCCAAGATAAAAAAAAAAAAAACCAAAAACGACAAAAAGTAAGAAATAGGTTATCTTGCACATATAGTGCGCCACACTTCGTCAGCTTACGAATCCCGGATTGACAAATTAATGTAGAAATTTAGGACACACTAAATTGACCAAACATTTTGGCGCCGTTTCCGAGGAAGTGTAACTAGGTAGCCAATTTCTTAAAAAAAAAAAAAAAACAATAAAAAGAAGGGAAAAATTGATAACTTCTTGAAGTATGCTCTCCTCTTGCACCTAGTGTGATCTGGAGGATCAGAAAAGAGAGTTATTGGTTCAATAATTTCTTAAGTATGCTCTCTTCTTGCACCTAGTGTGACCTGGAATATCAGAAAGAGAATTATTAGCCCAACTTAAAAAATGGCATGCATAGAGCAAGAGATTCTAGGGGAAGGTTTATAGCTAGAGCCAAGAGTTCAATTTTCACAACTCCATCTTCTTCAAGGCATATACAAGATTCACCACCATCTACCCCTAGCCTTAAGATTCTTGGAATTCAAGGAGCAGCTGAATTACAGGATTCTCCTACACCATCTACCAAATCTCATTTAGAAGAAGACCCTTTCTTTACTTCTACAGGAGAGTATATTGTAATTAAAGAAGAAGAATCACCTGAAGAAGAAAAGGAAGAAACTCTCTCTCATCCTCCCTTGATAGAAGAAACAGAGGACTTTGAAGAAACTATCATGACAGAGGAAGTAGTAGATGGATTCGGAGGTAGAGGTAGAGGTAGAGGAGGAGGAAATAATGGAGGTAACAATGGTGGAGGTGAAGGTAATAGGGAAGGAGACAACTCTTTTGGATTCCCTATAGTTGATGAGGAAACTCATACAACGATGAAAAACATCTCACCATCTGTCCTCCCCAACTTTTATGGATTGCGAAGTGAGGATCCTGAAACATTTCTGTTTGAGTTTGAAGTTGTGTGCCGAACCTATGACTATATGGAAGACTCTCAAAAACTCAAACTGTTTCCTTCAACATTGAACGGAGCCGCTTTGAAATGGTTCATGGGATTAGTCACCCAATCTATTAGGACTTGGAATGATATGAAACAAACATTTTTGGATAGATACCTGGACTATTGCATGCCCACCAATCACAAGGATGAGGTATTCAAAATGGTACAAAAAGAAGATGAAAATTTGGAGGATTTACTTGAAAGATTTCAATACAACTTAAAAAGAGAAAAGATGAGCAACTTAGATGAGGAAACTTTGAAAGCCCTTCTATTAAAAGCCATCAGAGATGAATGGATAGATATTTTAAACACGATTGGGAAAGGAGACATTTCTCAACTTCCACTTCGTGACATAACAGAACTATGTGTCCATCTCTCAAGGGGAAAATCTAAAACGGGAAAAGGGCCTAGAGATCCTTCTCTTATCAGGGCAAACAAATCTGCAACTGGATCAGTAAGTAAGGCAAAGATTGGCAATATGCTTGATGAATTCAAAACTGATATCTTAGGGAGCCTTAGTGAACAACTAGACACCCTTAAAATTCAGAACAAGCAGAAAGCAGAAACTGATGCTCTAGCCATCTTTTGTCCGAAATGTAGGAAGAAACATGCTTTAAGGGAATGTCCCTTGGATGCAAAAGTTGTAGAAACATATATGATTTTCTCAAAGAATCATGAGACCAAGGATTGTCCTTTAATTCCTGGACTCAAAGCTGTCTTTCAAGAAGATCCAAATTCGGTAGAATCTCTCTGTTTTGTTGCAAGAAGACCTTGGCAAGGGCAACAAACTCAAGGGTTTAACAACCCTATGAATTTTCAACCACCACCAAATTGGAATCCTTGGCAAAAACCTTGGCCCCAACCTCAAAATTCATATCAATCATGGGTACAAGGTATGCAAAATCCTTATGGGAGATTTGCTCAATTTTATCAATATCCCCCATCTTTTTAAAATCTACAACTTTCATTGCCATTTCCACAACAACAACCCTCTCAACAAAATCCAAATTCTCAACTCATGCTTCCATTCCAACAAGAGACAAATCAACTTCCAGCTCAGCCATTGCCAAATCCTAACAATAAAAATTCTCAGAATACTTACATGATAGAAGGACAACAATTTCCTACCTATATGATTGTTCCTCTCAATGATGTACAACGCAGGTCTGGTAGAGTTTTAGAAAAACCTTCTATAGATGTCCAAGAGCAAGATACCTCTAAGGAGGACTCTCTTAAAGTCAATAAGGGTTCTAAGGAAGCATCTCTTCAAAACTCAAACATTCAGAAAGAGAAAGAAAAGTTAATCCCCACAACTCCTATAGTTGAGCAACCTGCATCTTCATCCACACCTCCTTTCCCTAAAAGATTACAAATTGATAAAGGGGTGGACAAACAAATTTTGTTGCCAAACTATGATTTTCTAGATGAATTAAAGAATGTTTGTATCAAGATTCCCTTGCTACAAGCCATTAGAGAGATTCCTATTCTAGCAAAAACAATAAAGGAGTTGAGTCTCAAAAGTCCAGGAAGGAAACTAAGAGATACAAGAAGAATCCACCTGGTAGGAAAAATTGCAGATATCATGATGGGAAAAATTACCATGCAGAAGTATGTAGATCCAGGTAATCCAATTGTCAAGACACATATAAATGGGATAGAAATTCCAAACACATTGATTGACTTAGGGGCTGCTATCAACATTATGAGTAGACAGACTATGGACCAGCTAAAACTTCCTAACCTTCTTTTTACACCTACTTTAATGCAACTTGCAGATCGATCAATTATTAAACCAGATGGTGTATTAGAAGATATTTTAGTCTCCTTAGATTCTTAGGAATATCCAGTAGATTTTATGATTTTGACTCCCAAGAGTAATCTAGGAGGGCACCCACTTATCTTAGGAAGACCTTGGCTAGCCACAACTGATGCTTTCATTAGTTGTAGATCTGGGGATATGTACATTTCTAATGGTAATTCGACAAAGAAATTCAATTTGTATCCTCCAACAAAAGCAATCACAGAAGTAGGAGACAATGAATGGGTTGATGATGAGGATATTATACAACCTGTTCTTACCATTTCTGAAATCAGTGAGGATAGTCAAATTCTGAACACATTAGAAAATTTTGAGACATCTTCAGAATATGACCCCACACAATTTCAGTTGGAATCTAACATTGAATATTTATCATCAAGACAAATGTCTCTTTACTCTATGGAAGAGTTCGGTAGTTCTACCATTGAGATTTTGCCAGGAAAAACATTGAATATCAACAAAAATTTGGAAAAGTCACAACAGGAAGAACTAACCAAAATCTTGCAAAAACATTCTACTGCATTTGCATGGGAGTATACTGATATGAAAGGTATTGACCCTAAGACTTGCATCCATCATATCTATATTGAGGAAAACAGTAGACCAATCAAACAACCTCAGAGAAGGATGAATCCAAACCTTAGGCAGATAGTGAAAGAAGAGCTCCAAAAAATACTCAATGTAAACTTCATTTATCCAATTTCAGATAGCCAATGGGTTTCTGCTTTGGTTATAGTACCTAAAAAGAATGGTAAATGGAGGGTATGCATTGATTACAGGTAATTGAACAAAGTAACTTTGAAGGATCACTTTCCTTTGCCCTTTATCGATCAGGTATTAGACACATTAGCAGGAAAAAAGTACTTTTCATTTTTTGATGGTTTTAGTGGCTATAATCAAATTCAGGTAGCACCTGAAGATCAAGATAAGACCACATTTACCTGTCCATGGGGGACTTTTTCCTATCGAGTGCTTCCTTTTGGGTTATGTAATGCACCCGCAACATTCCAAAGAGCAATACTAGGAATTTTTTCTGATCTAATCCATGATTGTGTAGAGGTTTATATGGATGATTTTACAGTTTATGGTAATTCATTTGAAGAGGCATTAGAAAATTTGGAAAAAGTCCTTATAAGATGTAAAGAAACAAACCTTTCATTAAGCCATGAAAAATGCTTTATGATGTTTAATGAAGGTATTGTTTTGGGGCATCATATTTCAGGAGATGGGATTAAGGTTGATAGATCAAAAGTTGAAGTCATCTCCAAGTTGCCTATTCCAAATTGTCAAAGAGATGTTAGAAGTTTTCTAGGATTTACTGATTACTATAGAAGATTTATAGAAAACTTCACTAAAATAGCATCTCCACTCTTCAAATTGCTTACAAAAGACTGTGAATTTAAATGGGATCCTGATTGTCAATCGGCCTTTGAAACTTTGAAAACAAGAATATCTGAAGCACCTATCTTGAGAGGACCAAATTGGAAACTCCCTTTCCATATTTCTACGGATGCTTCAGATACAGCTCTAGGAGCCGTGTTGGGTCAAAAAGATTTAGTTCCTTATGCCATTTATTATACCAGTAAAAATTTGACTCCCACAGAGTTGAATTATACTGTGACTGAAAAAGAGTTTTTAGCTGTTGTTCATGCAATTAATAAGTTTAGACATTACATAACAAGCTATGAAACTTTTATTCATACTGACCATTCTGCAATTAGATATTTAATGAACAAACCTGTTACTAATGGCAGAGTGACAAGATGGCTCTTACTTTTGCAAGAATTCAATATTACTGTGTTGGATAGACCAGGAAAATAAAATACAGTAGCTGATTTCTTGTCTAGGATTCAGAATACTAAAGAAGATTCTCCTGTAGAGGATAAGTTTCCTGATGAATACTTGTTTGCAGTAACTACTAAGACCCCTTGGTATGCAGATATTGCTAACTATTTGGTTACAGGGAAACTGCCTCCACATTTATTTCCAAGTGAAAAAAGAAAGATTATTCAGGAGAGTTCAAAATATTCATGGATTTCTAACGAATTGTTTAAAACGGGGCCAGATCTTGTGATCAGAAGATGTGTCAGGGAGGATGAAATGCCTGATATCTTCAAGGCATGTCATGATGAACCATGCGGCGGACACTTTGCTGACAAAAGGACAACCTATAAAATCCTCTCTTTAGGATATTATTGGCCTTCCCTCTTCAAAGATGCAAAACAATATGTCAAAAGGTGTGACAGCTGCCAAAGAGTAGGGAAACCTACCCTTTCAAATGAAATGCCATTGCAATCACAGGTACTCATCGAACCCTTTGAAAAATGGGCTTTAGATTTCATTGGACCTATTAATCCATCATCTAAGCAAAAGAAGTATATATTGGTTTGTACTGATTATGTTACTAAATGGGTAGAAGCTAAAGCATTAGTGTCTGCTACTGAAAATTCAGTTGTTACTTTTCTTTATGAGGATATTTTTACTCGCTTTGGTGTTCCAAGAGAAATTGTGACAGATCAGGGAAGCCAATTCACATCCAACCTGGTGGAGAAGGTGATGGAAGAATACAAAATCAAGCACAGAAGATCTACTCCTTACCATCCGCAAGCAAATGGTCAAGCAGAGTCTACAAACAAAGTTCTCGAAAATATCATCACCAAAACTGTTCATCTACACAGAAGAGATTAGGCAGAAAGGCTTCCTGAAGCCTTGTGGGCCTACAGAACTACATGGAGAAATACAACAGGACATTCTCCTTATGAACTTGTTTATGGGAAAGAAGTCCTGCTCCCCATTGAGTTCCAAGTCAAAACCTTCAAGATGGCAGTTCAGTTGGGGATGGATCTATCAGAAGCCCAAAAGCATAGAATGGAGCAGTTGAATGAGCTAGATGAGATCAGACAAGAGGCAATTCTAAGAACTGATATAGTTCAATATCAAAGAGCTAAATGGCATGACAAGTACATCAAAGAGAAGAAGTTTCAAGAAGGAGATTGGGCATTGTTATTTTATTCCAAGTTTAAAGATTTTCAAGGAAAATTTCAGACTCATTGGCTTGGGCCATATGAGATTGACAAGATATTTAGCAATGGAGCGGTAAGAATCAAGACCATTGATGAATCTCAAACTCCTCTTATTGTGAATGGCCACAGATTAAAGATCTATCATAAGCCACTCTCAAAAGAGGAATTTGTCAAAATGTTTCAAGATAATTCTGCAATAAGGCTGGTGAAGAAGAATCCTTCTTCTCCACCAGCCTAGCCTTTGTTCTTTTCTGTTCATAAAAAAAAATAATAATAATAAATAAATAAATAAAATAAAAATAAAAATAAATAAATTTGTATAAGCCTGAAAACCAATCGCTGATTGGCAGTCTTATACAGAAAATGTAGGGTGAAAATTAGGAACACCTGACACCCTATATTTTCCAAAAAAAAATTATCTCTCTCATTTCACAAGTTTTATGACAACCCACTCCATTTCATTCCACTCCATTTCATTTCATTTCACTCCATTTCATCTATTTCATTTCATTTCACCAATAAAAATTTTCTTTCATGACCATTTTCATTCAGTCAGTTATCATTTATCCATCTCCATTCACCCAAATAATTACTGTGTCAGTTTCCGCAGCTGACACCAGTTTCCGCAGCCAGAAGCAGTTTCTGCAGCCACCACTCTGTTTTTCAAAAATTTACAGTCAGATGTTAGTTCAATAGTCATGAAATCAAATGCAGGTATGAGGACATATTATGAAGACATGAGGCATTCAAAAGCATCAACGAGGAGCAACTGATTGAAGACTAATGAAAAATGGCAAGAATTCCAAGGTATGAGTAGAAATTTATTTCAAATGGCATTCAAGCACATTTTTACATAGTTATAAACCAGAGCTCCATTATATGCAATGATTGCGTTGATAACCCCGTAACCATTCCACGATCTCTATACGATTCCCCCACAATCCTTGCATTAATTTTTAAACGATCTCATAATCAAACCTCTGGTCTTTACTCATGTTCGGCTATACTTTGATACTCCACCTGTAATTATGGAACGTGGTTGATTTGACTACGGCTTCTCTCAGCCGCACAAAATCCGTAGCCGTTTCATAAACGTGCTTGCGTCTACACTGCAGCCACCCAATTTTAAATATTTCCGGATGCACTTTACTCCCCCTACTGTTCTATTGACCTCACGACTGCATTTCCACTGTGCTCACATAAGCCTTCACCCCATTTTGTTCTCCGTTCCGCTTCATTCCATGTACCTATTCTCTGATATCCGCTTACAGTCACTGGTCTCCTTCATAAACCCTGTTCATTTCTGCTAATTCAGCCGTCTTACCTCTGCTAAACCCTCCTCACGTAGACGAGTTTTAAAGAACAGAAGGAAGGATGGGTCAATTGTTGAGGACAGAACCAGAGGGACCCAAATTTATGGAAGGATACCCGCAAGTCAAAGACATATTGAAAAAGGCAAAATGGCTTCGGTTTATTCAAAAGTTTAAAGGCTACAATAAGGAGGTAACAAAAAATTTTGCGAGGTCTTTCAACGGTCTGGAGGTAGAAATTGGGGACCTCGAATTTACGGTGACTAAGGCATCCATAGCAGCAGCTACAGAACTCCCTCAAGAAGGTGAACGCTGGTTCAAGAACAAGAGCATTAGCGAGGAAGCCTGGAGAGTGATCCTACGTAACCCAGGTATGGATGTTACCATTTTTAAAAAGGGAATTCCTGTCCATGCTTTAAAAGAAGAGTGGGCCAGTTTACTGTTGGTTATTCAAAATTTTATCACTTGTGAGGGACATTTTGGATCAATGTACATGTATCCTACCCGACTGTTGATGAATTTCCTAGACAACCAGACCCTCAATCTGCCATATTTTTTACTAAACATTTTGAAAAAAATGTCTCTAACCGTCCAAAAGAATTTGGGGGACGTAGAACCACATTTGTATCACCATGGTCTCGTGAAAATCTTGATAGAAAAACAATTAAAAGAGAAAAAGGACACCTGGGAGCAGTTTTTAATTAGAAATTTCTTTGAAGAACCCCAAGAAACCCCTGAAGGCAGTACATCAAAAAGAAGTAGAAGAAAGAAAACAGATGATAAAACTCAAAGCACTCCTACTAACACAGTTGAAAGAACTAGTAGAGAGGAAAGACTGTCTAAAAGGAGGAAGGAAAAGACTGAGGGTAAAAAGCCAACAAAATCAAAAGAGAAAAGAAGCATTGAGGTTGTGCATCAAACCCCTTCCTTAGAAGAAGACCATCAAGTATTATCTGAGAGACTAGTTCACCATCAGGAACAGTCATCTATGGCCAAAAAGAAAGGAAAAGAAAAACAGAAGGAAAAAGACAGTAGTCCACAGCATGTAAGAAGAATCAGTAGGCTTAAAGGAAAGTGGAGGAAAGCACAAACAAAAGGACCCCATTTTATTGATTTGGGAGAAGGAACACCTGAACAAACTCCAGCTGGCCGTAGTCCATCTCATTCTCAGCCAAACGTTGAAACTAGTTCTCAAGATGTTGACGTGAGTCCTTTTCGGCCATATTTTAAAGTCAATTCTCCTCCACAGCATTTTGGGGACAGCCCAAGGAAAACGACACCCGAGATAGATCCAAAACAGCAAGAGGTGTATGATTACATAGAATCCTTAGAAAGAACAGCCACGGGTCCTAGCACTTCATCCACTCAGCCTCACACAGCACAAGAAGCCCTAGTCCAATCGTTGAAACAAGAAGTTTTTGAGTTGGAGGTTTTAAATAGACATATTAAAAATGAAAATGAAGCATTAAAGGAGCAGAGAAAATTGGACAAGATCATTCATGACAACACTATGTTACATCTGGGACTGTGGCAGAAAAAGAACAGGAAATTGAAGAAGAAATGCAAGAAAATAAGTAGAGCACTGATTAATCTCAAATTCAAATGCTTGATGAAGAAGCCCAGGATGTTAGCAGCACCAAGAAAGAGGAGAAGAGGATTGGATGTACTGGCAGAGGTATCAGGGCATATGAATTGAAGAAGGATGATCAAAATTTTGGTTGCATGAGGACATGCAACACCTTCACAGTGGGGGTATGTTGAGTCCCAAACTGGCATCTTTCCTATACACCTTTCTAGACTTTTTCCATTTATCTGGACCTCCTAAGTCATCAATATCATTGCATATTAATCATAAAAGAGCATTTAAAGTGGTTTTTAACTATGTTTTGTGTCTGCTGTTTGAATTAGATTTTTTCTCATTTAGCTGTGGAATCTTGTCACTTTCCGCGGCTGCGTCAACTTTCCGCAGCCATTTTGTTAAAGTCTATATTGCAGGTGTCTTCAGGCAAATCAAGCCACATGGGCAAGTTGGAAATGATATGGACATGAACCGAGTCCTACTGGCTCAGTCGAATTCACCAAAGAAGGCCGTGGTCAAAGGCAGTCAAGCGGTGGTCAACCTAAGAGTCCTACGGTGATAGAACTCTGTTTTTCACCACGTGAAGACTTGCGTGGCCGTTCCTAAATCTCAGGGGACATATCAACACCTGTGGACTGCTCCATAAGCCGAATCCAACAACCACCCTCCATAGATTTAATCTTCACGGCAGCCATAATGCTAAATTTCTGGACGTGGTTGTTCACGTGTCTTTTATCAGCGTAGATTTTAGGAAATTAGTTATGTCATCCTCTGTTATAAATAATGTGTTCTCATACGCATAGTAGCTAGCTGCTGTAATGTAATTTTGTTGAAAATAAAGCCACTGTGTCGTGACATTATTTTCTTGTTATGACTGCATTTTAAATACATGAGAAGACTCTGTTCATAAGTATAATTCGTGGTTGATAGCTGTTGCCCGAGGTTTGTGCAGAGGGCCCCTGCACACGCTGAGGTTTTGTTTATTGTTGTTTAGTTTCATGCTTTATTCCCTTACGTTCATTATGGCATAGTTATTCACGTGTACATATCACATCTCTTATGGTATTGACGTTTTATTTCTGTCCATAGTTTTTCATGCTTTATACTGCTGTTAACTGATCAGTGTCTTTGTTCCAGATTACAATAGGCAGCCCGGGCATTTGCACATAGTTTTACAATGACTAATGACATGGAATCAGTCTTGTCCTTCTGCTGATTTATTTTTCTTAGCTTTTAATTCCAGCACTGTTTTATTTATTTTAGTTTTGTAAATTTGCTTTACTAGTTAGATTAGATATTAAATTACTCATGTCATTATCAGTTACCTCCGAAAACCATAGCGAGACTAATGGTGAGGGATTGAAGTATGAGTGTGTAGTTTGATATTAGTTTATTTTTCTGCAAGTTAGATATTAAATTGCTCATGTCATTATCAGTTACCTCCGAAAGCCATAGCGAGACTAATGGTGAGGGATTGAAGTATGAGTGTGTAATTTGATATTAGTTTATTTTTCTGCAAATTATATATCAGATTGCTCAAGTTGTTTATGATTACCTCTGAAAGCCATAGCGAGACTAATGGTGAGGAGTCAAAAATGAGTTGATGTAATTTGGTTTTAGCTTTACTTTGCTTGCAATTCTTGGATTTATTTGAGTACAGTTTCTTTTGTATTTAGACAGCAGCAAGGGTAATGGGTTTCATGATCAATAGTTCACTGTTTGTTTGACTAGTATAGTGGCACATTTTCATTTTCTTTTAGGAATTAATTTTGTCATTACATGTTTTAAAACCCTTTTGAAGTTTGAAGTTTAGAAAATCATTATAAAGGACATCATTGCCTTGAACATTTATCCATACTTGTCTTTCAGAATTTCCATCTCACATTAGGAAACCAACCAAAATAAAAATCCCCAAGATAAAGATAAAATAAAAATAAAAAATAAAAAAAATAAAAAAATAAAAAAAAAAACCGACAAAAAGTAAGAAATAGGTTATCTTGCACATATAGTGCGCCACACTTCGTCAGCTTACGAATCCCGGATTGAAAAATTAATGTAGCAATTTAGGACACACTAAATTGACCAAACAATATTCACAACCATTGTGGAGTACAGGTACCGGTCCTCATCCCGGGCATGGCATGCCGGTTAATCCACCATTGCCGTTCCTGGCCACCTTGGAGTTGCCGGATGTTTCAAAACTGACCAATGATCCGATTTTGCATAATCCGAATTGGCCTCCGGTTCCTACCAAGATACCAGGTGACTGCCCCAAGTTTGAGGGTAAAGCTGGAGAGGACCCCCAAGCGCATGTGATGACGTATCATCTTTGGTGTTCGTCTAACTCTTGGGTCGATGATTCGATTCGTCTGCGCCTCTTCCAGTGCACTTTGACTGGAGCTGCTGCTAAGTGGTACATAGAGTTATCCTGTGGCATCTTCCAAGATTTCAATTCCTTAGCCATGGCTTTTCTGACGCACTTTCAGTTATCGGTTTGCTATGAAGTCGGGACGCACCTCCTGACTTCTCTGAAGCAGGACAAGGCCACTCACATTTTTGATCACATTCATGAGTGGCGGCGCCGTCGTAGACTGATCAAGTTTCATATACCTGATCAGATACTAACTCACTGGTTCACCACCTCCTTCGTGAATAAAATCGCTCAAGATATTGCGATGGGAGCGTGTGTGACGGAGGAACAAGCCATTGCGCGTGCCCAATATCTGGATCTTGTATATTCTCAGTCCGGCACGCTTTATGATATCTTGCCTGATGCTCCACGGTTCGGAACCTCTAAGGCTCCACCTACCCCTGCGGTTGATGGTGTCATTGGTTCTGTGTCTCAGAATTCGAAGAAACCTTAGAATGGGAAGCAGAAGTCTAATTCTTCCAACAATGCTCCTGCTAATCCCGCCCCGTCCGATTCTGGAAAAACCGCGGAGGTGAACGCCGTTCAGGCCAATCCTACAGAGATGGCCTCCAAGGGGAAAAAGAAGGGCAAAGGTAAATCCAAATCCGACGCCCCGAGGCTAGAATCCAAATCTTGTACTGAGGATGGTTCTCAACGTAAACCGAAGTACCCCTACCTCATTTGTGAAGGAGACCATTATACTAAGGATTGTCCACGACGATCCGAGGTTAGTCAACTTCTCAAGGGCTCAAAAGGGACTCTGGCAGTTCTAAAAGAGCCATTCCCGTCTCAACAGACCCATATGTTTGAACAACCGTCACCATCTGCACCATTTGGGTCCCAAGTTTTTATGATGAAAAGTGTTGCACCTATCTCCGTCGCTACGCGTTCGAAGGATTACAACGAATCGCGGCAGGCACCCGGGAAGGCAGTTGCGGATGGACCGCCTCCCCCCCCTGCCTCCGGTTCGTTGGAAATCGAGAAGCCAACTCCTAAACCCGTTGTGAAGCCACCTTCTAAAGGTGTCTTACGAAGATCTTCTTATAATCCGAATGCCCGTGTCGCTCAGCACTACAGCATTGTTGAGGATTTGGCACAGGCGCCTTCTGCTATGTTTGCACTAGAAGTTCTTCAAAGTTGTCCTTCACAACAGAAGGATTTATTATCTGCAATCGGTGGCATTGATCCCGCCGATTCGAGTCTTCTCACCTTCGATTTAGAGAATTTCACTCCCCGACTTCCACATCAAATAGCTCTTGTTATTCAAGTCGGGATTAACGGTCTTAACATCCATAGGGCCGTCGTGGATGAAGGTGCCTCTACCTGTGTTATGTCATCCGCTTGCTGGAAGGCCATTGGCTCTCCAGCCCTTTCGTCCTCTCCCAATGCCCTCGAGGCATTTGATGGTCAGGAATCCAAACCCCTGGGTGTTCTCGAGAGTTTAGCGATCACTTTACAGGGGAATATTGTCAACGTAGAAGTAGAGGTGGTTGACGCCAGGCTCAACTACAATATACTTCTTGGCCGCAGCTAGACCCATGCCATGCTATGCGTGCCATCCACCGTCTTTCAACTTCTTAAGTTCCCTCACGAGGGAAAAATCGTCACGGTGGATCAGTTGTCCTTCTTCACCTCTACCTCCGAGAACAACGTACCATATGTGGATCAGATTCCGAATCCCCCTGACAGTGTAGGACCCGGTCTCTTCAAATACCCCATCCTCATGGGTATCTTTCCCGCACCACCACCGCACACCGCTCAAGTTAACATGATTTCCAGGTCTGATGACCCCTGGCTCATCCCTACGCCTGAGCAGGTTTTTGAGTTTGGAGAATCAATGCCTTTGACTCCAGTAGAGATTAGCTACTGTGAAATTGTTGCTGCATCTGATCCTCCACCACCTCAGCATGCTCCTTTGAGCATGGCTCTAGACGTCTACTCTCAATCCCCCTAGCTTGGTCAGGCCGATTCACCTGATCCTCTCAAAGAGACTTTTCCTTCCGATGAAGCCATCATTGAAACTATGTATCTTGAGGAGCTACCTTGGGGCGATGGACATCATCGCTCCTCTTTTATGCTTAGCCAGGGGGCAATGACAGATTGTCTAGAGCGTTATGCATCTCAGGTTCCTACTCCTCCTCTCCAAATGCCCATCTTAACGCACGAGGTTTTTTCGGAGGGAAACCTGAGTAATATCACTCAAACCATCCCGATCAACATCTCCGTTAAACTGGGGATCGTTGAGAATATACACGTGGGAGTGACTTGTTCTCCTGATGAGATTCAAGTCTATACTGATCTTTTTAAAGAAATCAGAGATGTGTTCACCTGGTCCTACGAGGAAATGCCGGGGATTGATCCCAGTATCGTAGTGCATGAGATTCCAACCTACCCTGGTGCGAAGCCCGTGTGCCAACGCTTACGCCCCATGCATCCTCGGAAGGCCGCTGCAATCAAAGCAGAAGTTGAAAAACTTCTGAACGCGGGCTTTATTTATCCCATCCCCCTCACAGAATGGGTTTCCAACATTGTCCCTGTCGATAAAAAGCAGGGTACTATTAGGGTCTGTGTTGATTACCGCGATATTAATCGCGCCTATCCGAAAGATAACTATCCCACTCCGTTCATAGACCAGATTATCGACGAATGTGCCGGAAGTGAGATTTATTCCTTGATGGACGGTTTCTCAGGGTATAATCAGATCAATATTGCACCTAAGGATCAACACAAGACTACTTTCATCTGTCTGTGGGGTACTTTCGCGTATAAAAAGCTCCCATTCGGCCTGAAGAACGTTGGAGACACTTTTCAGCGTGCGATGTCTTACGCTTTCCATGACATTCGCCACATCGTTCAGCCTTATCTGGACGACTTGCCGGCTCACTCAGCTAGGCGAGAGGATCACCCTGAACACCTCCGCCAGATCTTCCTTCGCTGTAGGCGCTACAATATTAGGCTTAATCCTCATAAATGCGTCTTCTGCGTGGATTCTAGACGTCTTTTTGGATTCATAGTCTCCAAAGACGGAATTCGCCTTGACCCTTTAAAAGTCGAGGCTATCATCAACCTCCCATCTCCTTCCTTGCTGTATCAGTTGCAGAGTCTGCAGGGAAAAGAGAACTTCCTTCGGTGCTTTATCCCGAACTACGCGGAGGTGGCTAAAGGATTCACGCGCCTATTAAAGCAAAATGTTCCCTTCCATTGGGACGAAATTGCTCAACAGGCCTTTGAGAAACTAAATACATTACTGGTAAATTCTCCTTTGCTTCGTCCTCCTGATTATCGGCGTGATTTCACTTTGTATATCGCCGCCGCGTTTAGCACCATTGCTATGGTTCTGGTGCAGGATGATGATAATGGTAATGAACATGTCGTTTATTATCTATCACGAAACCTTCTCGATACAGAAACGCGTTATGCTCGCGTCGAGAAGTTGGCGTTAGCCGCAGTACACGCTGTGCAGCGTTTTCGCCATTACATCCTGTTATGTACGATAACAACGGTTTTGGATTGAAACCCCATGACATATATTCTCTCTAGACAATTACTGGGGGGCAAATACTCCAAATGGATCGTGATCCCATAGGAGTTTGACTTAGAGTTCACTACTGCTAAGTCAACCAAATCACTTGTTTTCGCGGATCTTATATGTTCACTCCCGACAGACTCCACTCCTTCACACTCCGAGGATCATATCCCGGACGAAACTCTTTTCCTCATCAGTACTTGCGACCCTTGGTATGGCGACATAATTGTGTATCTTCAGACCTCCACATTTCGATCTGAGTTGACTAAAGATGCTCGACGTCGAATTCGGCATCAGTCTCAACCCTACCGCATCGTAGGAGATACTTTATACCGTGTTGGAGTAGATTCGGTGCTCCGTCGGTGCCTAACCTTGGAAGAGGTTGAAAGGGTCCTAAATGACTGCCACAGTGGCGCCTGTGGTGGACATATGTCCGGATATGCTACTGCTCAAAAAATTCTGCGAGCAGGTTATTTCTGGTCGTCAATATTCAAGGACTGTATCGTTGCAGTCCGTAAGTGTCACGCATGCCAGGTGTTTCAGCGCAAGATGTGCATGCTGCCTCTCCCTTTGCATCCTGTTATTACAGTTGGCCCTTTTGCGAAATGGGGCGTAGATTTTATGACGTGTAACCCTCACTCGGACCGGGGGCATGCGTATATCATTGTCGATGTCGACTACTTCACCAAGTGGGCCGAAGCGATGCCTACACTAGCTGCCGACGGTAAGACAGCTGCCCAATTCATATTCAACCATATCATTGCACGTTTCGGGGTCCCGCAAGCCATCGTTACTGACCACAGTACTCATTTCCGAGATTATATGATGGCCGAGCTGACTTCGAAGTTGGGCTTACGCCACGATAGCTCAACGCCATATTACCCTCAGGAAAATGGCTAGGTTGAAGCAGTGAACAAGGTTCTGGTCACTATGCTTCAACGAACAGTTGGTATCCATAAACCCAATTGGCACCTCCAACTGTTCTCAGCGCTATGGGCATACCGGACATCTGCAAAGAGTGCAACTAGATTCACACCATTTCAATTGGTGTATGGTCTAGAAGAAACTCTTCCGGTTGAATGCGAGATTCCTTCGTTGAAATTAGCTGTGGAACTTCTACCCGACACTTCTACCGAAGAAGAGCGTCTTTTGTATCTAGAACGGTTAGATGAAAACCGCCGCTTAGCTGCTTTAGTGATTGAAGCACAAAAGAAGCGGGTCAAAGCTCACTTCGATCAATCGGTTTCTCCTCGTTCCTTTGTTGAAGGGGACCTCGTCCTCCTGTACGATCAAGCACATGACAAGCTTGGGGCTGGCAAGTTCCAACCTATGTGGCATGGGCCCTACATAGTAAAACACGTTTTGAAGAATGGGGCTTATGAGCTTATAGATTATGAAGGAGTTCCACTGGCACAGCCCAGAAATGGGCTGTACCTGAAGAAATACTACGCTTAAAGTCATTTTTGGTGTGGTGTGTGTACATAGGTGTGTTTTTTTCATTTGTGTGCATGTGTGGTGTGGTGTGCGATGTAAACATCTTTCTGCTGATCGGGTCTTCCTGATTGTGCAGATGTCCATTCGTCTGTTTGTTGGTTTCGCGGATGGTGCCTCCCGCAGTACCAGGAACCTGTCTTCGGCGGCCTAGGTAATCTATGATCCTGCTGGTGAGTTGGTCAACCTGCAAGGTGTGTGTCTGGGACGTACTACAAATAACATCGCGGAATATAGTGTTGTTTAAGAATTATTAACTGAGGCTGTAAACCTTGGTATCCGTGAATTGCTTGTGTATCTAGACTCACAACTTGTAGTATTACAACTGAACGGTCATTATTCGGTCAGAAACCCATCCATTTTACGTCTGTATCTGCGTATTCGTTTATTGGAAAGAAATTTTGACTATATTACATATCAGCATATACCCAGGCACATGAATACATTAACAGATGCAGTAGCTAATTTGGTGTTAGATAGACATTTGCGCAATTTGTAAATCATCATCACATGTAATAGGAAAATCCATCCAGAAATAGATATGTATATATATAGATATCGAAATTTTTACATAGTGTGCGTCGCATAGAATCAAAAAATACATATTTTCGTCTTAATACATCCGGAGACGACATGTCTCTCAAAAAATATGCATGATAAAAACCCCTAGGAGTCTAATCCGCATGGTGCTCATGATAGCAGGTGACTGCACGCACTAAGCGTCTCAGAAGTCGGTGGAGGCGACTAGGCACTCCCACTGTATGTCTCTGGTACGCCATCGGTACATCCGCCAGCCGAGCGTAGTCTAGGATCCCTCAGGCAATGCCCTCGAGATTCTGGATTAACTCCCCCCCTTCTGCACCCTCTGCCTGAGGATCAGGTGCGGGAAGAGTTCTCCGTGCGATAGGAGACATACCGGCTGGTCTCTCTGGGCCCACGTCTACATACATATAAAATGTGTCAGGAAGAACATGTATTAACAAAAAATCATAAAACACAAAAAATCAAAAAGAGAAGAGGTCATACCCAACTCCTCGTCCCAATCATCTCCCTCCGGCAGTGGGAGATCTGGATCACCAGTGAAATCAGTACCTGCATATGGCCAGTCTTCCACTACGATCAACTGACGCCGCAACCACCCAAAAAACTCCGACCTCCAGGACATCTGTTGGCCCCTTCCAGCTCTGGGCATCAATGCTGCCCAGCGAGCCATTCTTGGCTCTCATGGAATCGGCTCAGCTACTATGGCCCCTTGGCCCTAGAATATTGGTAAACATTCCAGAATGAATGATACCAGGATAGAATAGCCAAACTGTTTCAGCTTGGCTTGTTTGCATTTGGTCAGTTGCCTCTTTATGTTTATCGTCACTGCTGTGGCCCAGTCAAAAAATAGAGGAGTCATACACTCTGAGGCTAACAAAAGTTGGGCCTTTGTGGCCTCGTGCGGTGCCTGCGACCCCGCAGCCCGCGTGATGGTATGCAGCACCACTCTCAGTGCCAGATCAGGAATGGTGTGGATGTCCACCTTTCCACTTCCTGATCCCAGTTGTGCCCCTCGGCACACTCGTGCCATCACTTGTTCCATTTTCTCACCAGACGGTCTGCTCCCTGTCAATATGGGTACCGGACCTCTGCGCGATAATCCGGTTATGAAGTACACGTCAACAACCTCCAGTTCTAACACTTGGTCCCGCAGTTTGAATACTTGTTCATCTACGTCCCACATATTGATCAAGTACTGCAGAAGCTCAGGCTGAGCTCGTAAACAGGGCGTCAGGAAGAACTTTTTTAGCCCACAGTTCCTGAGGGCGTTCATGCAAGTTTCATTTTCCATGGCCTGTTCATCCTCTTCACCGTGCTCTCTCTCTTTCCACTCAATCACCATTTTTCTCGGTTTCCTGCATCAACATGGTCACAAACCCTTAATTAGATCTCTAATGAGCTTCAAATTTCATCCAAATTGACTAGAATCTCGAATTTTTAAGCGGAAATTTGGGTTCCGCCGCTGGCGCGGCTGTTTCATGAACAGTTGTGCCAGTCGGCGCGGGCCCTTTGCATATAAAAGCCCATTGGCGCGGGTCCGTGCCCGATACCCGCGCCAATGAGCGGAGCCCTAAAAATTTAAATAGTTGCCTCAGAAGTCTAATGCATGATGGAAAGCTATTAAAAAATGGATTGAAATGGAGTACAAGGAAGCGCCTCTTACCTGGAACTGACGGAACTCTGAATAGTAGCCCGGATCGGTCGCAATCGCAGTCGGAAGTTCGCACACAAATTGGACCACTGCTGCTCTTTGGTGAGGTAAAAAGTAAAAAGTAATTTTATTTTTACCATTTGACATATTTATAACTTTTTGAACTTAAAATAGGACATGAAAGTTATTTTTATGAATATTTTAATATATTTTGTCAAAAATGGGTTTTACACTTGCCTTTTTTGTGCAGCGACAGGTCTTTCATGCAACTTAGACGACGAAATGAGTTGTATTTTATACTTTTTCGGACTCGGTAAATACATGAAAAAGTCATTCTGGAGTCATCTTCCAGCTCTTTTCTGACTCTCTAAACATGAAAATATTTCTGAGGCCCTTGTCGTTTTGATCTCGTTAAAGTGGACACGAATCGACATCTGCCCAGTATACGTTTACCCCTTTTTCGGGCTGGGATGGATTATTTACGAAAAAGGAATACCTTAGCCTATCGCGACTAGGAGGTTTTCTCGGATATTGTTTTCTACCTTTTTGGGTCCAAGGAACTATCTATGAAAAGGGATCGCTGGATTTTACTTTTCTGCTATCTTTTCAAACTCTCTAAATATGAAAAGACGTTGATTTCTTCCTTTGTCAGACTCGTTAAACCCTGATGACATTGGATTCAGTCGAAATGACCTTCTTTGAGTTCCTCCTTCCTAGGGCTCGTTAAATGTACTAGGATGGATTCGCCCGAAGGGCGGACTTATATTACAAGCATATGCGATCCCCTTCAAGCTTGTTGTCAAAAATAATTGGGGTACTCGCCAGAAATGGTGGGGGAAAATGGAGCCAGTATCATTGTCGTGTCGGCAGTATGTCGCTCTTGAACATGGCACTTGTCTGCATTCGTGTCGGGTTGGGGACATCTCATCTCGTTCTTCACTTGCCTCTGTGGGTTTGGATAATCCCTTTTGACCTCTCATCTGCTCATTGCCTCGTCACCATGACCTCTGATCCATTGATGTCAAATACTGCCAAGTCCATTGTCGTGTCGTTTACATGTTCAAGAGAAGTTGACCTCTGCAAGTATCAACCTTCCTCTGATTCTCATATGATCCTGAAAACATCATGTTCCTCTGTCTCGTGTCGATGATGTGGGAAAAATTATGGCCCACCTTCGATCAAGGTCACTTCCTGTCGACTTCAGCTCATTATCCGAGAAGCTGATCTAGAGACTCCCTTATGGTACCTTGGAGCCTGCATGCCTCAATGGCAGGTTCGTCGCATTCGACGTGAGGTTTTCATCATTGGCCTCCGATCGAGTGATTTTACGGGTGTTCGACACCAGCTCATTGATTCACACGCCGTAGATTGTACCTGTAGTACCTTGAGAGCCATTGTCATTATTGGTGGTTCCTCTCGCGTCTGTTAACAGCTTTCATCATTGGCTGGTAATCAGGTGATGTTCTTGCATGTTCGACTTCAGCTCACACATTCGCATGCTTGAACTTTTACTTTGTTCGGGTCGAGATGGAGCGCAAGACCCTGGATTGTGTCTGTTGTAATCCAGGCTGCGATACTGTGGATTATTATGATTATTTACATGACTCACTGATTGGATGGCTGCGACCATACCTGAGTCTATTTATCAATCCTCACTGGATGGCTGCGCCCATACCATGTATATATATCATGTATCTGAGACATCAGTTGTACTTCGCTCCGCAGGTTTTCCGATGGCGGTGTTTTCAGTCGGCATGATCTCGTAAAGCATTTCACCCCTCTCTCTCTCTCGGGCCTCATGCTTTAGGGGGCATCTGTTACACAGCAATTTGTCACCATCCCTGCAATCCCCATCCCGCACATTGGAGGGTTCATTCCGTGACCTGTGGGCAGAGTCAAGACTTGAAAATAATTTCATTGCATCCCTCTGAAGATGAGCTTTAATTGCCCTGAAGACATCTCCTTGCAAAAAACCCTAAAAATAGCTCTTTTTCCATTGGTGCGGTTCCATGGTTCAGCCCTCGTGCCAAGAGGAAAAATCCTCCAAAGAGGGCGCGCCAATTGGTGCTCTGTCATAGAGCCGCACCCGCACCAACCATATTAAAAGGTGTTTTTAAAAAATAAGAGGCGGAAGTTTCATCCTAACCAATTCCTGGACTGATATCTATCTTGAGTTGGGTGGTTTGGCTACGGATTTCCATAGAGAGGAAGTGGTTTGCCATCTCTCATGGAAGCTTCCTTGATGATAGGGCCAATCCCATAATTATAGGGATCCCAACTTCCCTTCCTCCTCCTATAAAGGCTTGCCCATATCCGTAGCAAGCTAGTTCAAAAATCCCCAAGTTCCCAAGAGCTTTCATGCTGCAAAAGCCTTCTTGATTCTCTAAGGCCAAATCCAAGCAAGGAGACTATTGCCAAGTATCCGGAGAGAGAGGCTTGTCCCATCCTTGACAGGCTTTATCGAGACATGTGCTGCTGACGACCCGCCAAAGGAGAATTTGGCGTCGAAGCTTTGGTTGTATTCTTCTTTTTGACTCATTAATACTAAGCGACTATTGGTTATGGTTCCACTCTTGTTCTTGATCATGTTCATGAGTTATGTCCTCTTTGACTAACATATAGTTGTATATTCTGGGTTTTATGCTTGCGTTTGTGTTGTTTCTTGCATGTGCAGGTGTCCGATCACGGAGATCGTGAGGATTGTGATCTGCCAGGGCAAAGGAACGGGAGCACCACCTCTTCTACAAACGACAACGTTGGATTCCAAGTAAGCCTTCCTCGCAAGTCGGTTTATTTACGATTAGGAATCTGCACTGTAGCGTGTTTGATTGTTGCTAGACCCGATCTGGGCTAGTAGGGATCGCCTCTGTCCGCAGAGGGGATTTACCTCCTCAACATCTAGTTAAACCAGAGTAAGTATGTCGAGACAATACTGCATAGGTTTAATATGCAAGATAGTGAATCAGTGAAGGTTCCTATTTCTATAGGTGTAAAGTTATATGTTGAAAAGTGTCCCAAGACACAAGAAGAGGAAGAGGACATGTCTTGTGTTCCATATGCAAGTGCAATCGGTAGCCTGATGTATGCAATGGTATGTACTAGATTAGACATTGCACATGTAGTGGGAGTGTTGAGCAGGTTTATATCAAAACCAGGGAAGGAGCATTGGACAACAGTGAAGCAGGTTTTCAGATATTTGTGTGGCACTAATGATTATGGTTTGTGCTACCAAGGAAGACCAAGGTTGGACAGAGTTTTGGACATCCGTGGCTTTGTTGATGCAGACTGAGCTAGAGATACAAATCAGAGAAGATCTACAAGTGGGTATGTATTTAACCTATTTGGAGGAGCAGTCAGTTGGATGAGAAAAAGATAGTATGTAGTGGCTCTTTCAACTACAAAGGTTGAATACATGGTAGACACTCATGCAAGCAAGGAAATAGTTTGGTTACAGAGATTATGTTCAAGTATGGGGTTGGTACAACAACCTTTAAGGATAAAATGTGATAGTATCCAAAGTGCAATTTTCTTGGCAAATAACCTTGCTTATCATTCAAAGACAAAGTAGATTGATGTTTAGTATCACTTTGTGAGGGATATGGTTGAGGACAAAAAGGTGTTGTTGGTAAAGGTGGACACTTTCAAGAATGTTGCAAATGAATTGATGAAGTCTATGAGCACTGAGAAGTTTTATTGGTGTATAAAAACAATGGGCGTTGCACAGTTGGACCAATGACTAAACTCTCCTGTGACCTCCTGTGTGGCCCAAAGTAAACAACAAGTGGGAGAATGTTGGGTGTGTTTTATATTATTTCCATTACTAAGCGCACGCACAGAGGGGTGATAGGCCCCCCTGTTTGTTGTGCTGGGCGCAACAAGGGAGCAACAACGCCCCGAGAATTTGTTTTTTGACCCTATAATAGGTGGTTGGACCTACCTATGGTTTTGTGCATGGGTTTTTCACATGGTTTTGGGCATGATGACTTTCTTCCCCTGGTATTTTGTAGATCCGGTCAAGGGAACTATAGTTATGTTCTAATCCAAGGTTAATGGATTGGGGTTTATGAATGCTTTGACATGTATATATATGTATTGTAATATTGAAAGGAATATAATGAAAAAATAATCTGGTAGTCATAGTTTTTGGATCCAGGGGAATATCTCTATGTATATTTGTTTTATGTTTTATGTTCTCGTTATTGTTTATTTTTTGTTTTTAGAATTTGTGTGTAGTGAATTTCTGTACAAGGTTAAAATCTACACAATGTCCATATTACCTAGCATAATTTTTATCAACTCTCACGAGAGACAAAGTAATTAAAAGCAAAAAAAAATCGTTTTTGAATGCCATGAAAATGTATAATTCTTATATTTTCTAAAAATATTTCAATATATAACTTAAATAAACTAATTGTGTGTCTATGTATCTAATATCTTTCAATATCGATTTTATATATATAAGAAATATATAAATTATTTAATATATAACATTTAAAAAACTATTATTAATAATAAAAATTTAATATAACTTTTAAATAAAATATTTCAATGTCAATTATCTATGATTAAAAATATGTGATTAAAATAAATCTATACTAATATTATTTTAATATAACTCTAATTCAATAAACAAACAAATAATAGTCATAATTGAATAAACAAATAAATGAACTAGATTATTTAGATACGCAAGTTAGTCATAATTGAATAAACAAATAAATGAACTAGATTATTTAGATACGCAAGTTCCAAGATTCCATCACATGATATGGACAATGTACTGTAGTATTTTATATTTTCGATTATAACTCTATATTATTTCAAATAAAGTGTAAAATATAAATTAAAATATATATTTAATTTATGTTATATTATATGTTTTAAAAAAAAAAAGTATTATAATTTGGTTATATAAAAGTAAATGTTAATTTTTGTCAAAATGTTATTGGATTTTAAATTTTATTTATTTTTTTCATTTTAAAAATATGAATTCTTAATCAATTAAACATAAAAAGTTTAAAATTTATTTCAAAATTTAAAATCATATTCATTTAAATAACATTTGGCCTTTCTCCAATAATGTATACTATTAAAATATTAAAATCATGCTAATTTAAATAGCATCTAACCCTACTCCAATAACACATACTAAACAAAATCTAAATATATATAACTAACCTTACACCAATAATACCTACTAAACAACATAAAAATATATATATATATACAACGAAATCAAGGTCAATTACCAAGATATATATATATAATAACTAACATACTTATGTTGTGATTAGTCATCCACCGAGGAACATGCTTAATAACATTCAATTATAAAAATCATTAAAAAGTTATATGTCACATCTGCAACTAATATGCTTGAGTAACTTGAGTAACAAGCTTATATTGTGATCAGTCATCCACCGAGGAACATGGTTATAATGTGATCTTAGGGCAGCAAAGCTGAAATACGTGATAAGACTACATTATAATAACTAGCTACATTAATTGAATCTATCTAGATTTCCTTTTAGATATTTTTTTTTCCCTTGACCCTTCAACGATATTTGGTCAATGAAGTTATCGTTAGGTACTTATATTCAAATTAATATAATATATTAATTTAATATTTATTCACAATGGGATGTTATTATTAGTTGAATGGAAGAATAATCTATTCACATGCCATATTATTATAAGCTTGGATTTTTTTTATTCTCTTTGAGATAGTTTAATTTTTCTAGACGTAGTTTTCATTCTCAAACCTATTTCATGAAGTTTGAACTTGAAATTTAATGAGAATTAAACACCTATTAAACTAAGTGATTTAAAAATTATAAATAAATTATATTATAATTATTATAAATGTATGATTTTATTGTTTTCCTCATAAAAGAAACGAAACTTTGTTTTGAAATGGAAACAAAATGTAATTTTGCATATGCTTATAAAGCATTCAGAAAATTCAATGAAAATGGTTATTAAAAGAAGTAAAAAAACAAAAAAAGAGTTAGAAACTAAAAATACAATGGGAGAGATCAAGTAATGTAAAAATCACTTATCTTGTCCTTCTTTCCTTTCTTTTTCTAGACCTACTGTCATTCCCAGATTTAGGGTCCACTAGTACAAGGGCCATATTGTTCACAAAATTCTCTAGAGGATTATCCTTATCCAAATCTGAATTTTATGAGACGTGGACACGCTTTATGCCCATCGATCCATCCTCATTTTGTGTCTTTGTTGTTTGAGGATCTGATTCTTGGGGTGCTACTTGATATATCATGTTTGATTTAGGTTAGCATTGGCATTCTTTTCATGATTTCCCCTATCTTCTTTGGTTGAATTATTCTTATTCTTCTTCTTCTTCTTTTGAGAGGTGTGGATATGTAAATTGTCATCCTTTTGGATTTTTTACCTTTTTCCTTTTTGTTTTTTTTTTTTTCCTGAGGGCATGTGTTATGCAAATGTCTTCTTTGGAAACAATTTCTACATCTAAATGTCATGTTCTTGTATTCTAAAGCTTGAGACCTATGAAAATGTTTGTGTTTCAATATAATATGATCTAGTAGACCTTTGTGGAGGCCTATCTCCACACATATTCTGGAAAAAGTGAAAATATCTTTCTTTGTTCTTTCCAATTACATCTTCTTGAAATTACCCAGAATGTTTCCCACATCCTCCAGGACCTAATGATGCCAGAAACGATGGGGAAGGTTTGGAAGTCACACTGATACCAACATTTTTTAGACCACCATATTTGTTGCATCGAAGTTTAGAAACCATATAGTAATAAAGAACCTGGCATTACCCCAAAATCAAGGCCCCCCATTCAAGATATACTCCAGATCTTTCTGTGTTTCAAATTGAACTATGAAAAAACCTTTGGAACACAAATAGATGTCATGGTTGGACGTCTAGGAGGAAAACACCCACTGGTATAGTGCTTTTGCGTTTGGCCAAAAACCATCAAACCTTCAAATAACCACCTTGGATTGAAGGACTGCGAAGAGAGAGTTTACCTTGGGAAGCTTGACTTCCATAGTTGGTGGATGCTCCATTTTCTCTACAATGTAGGACCTTGGATTGTTTTGAATATGCTATGTTTGGGCAGGCAACTTCCCTTTCACGACATCTTTGAAAGAGATAGATGTCCCATTTGATATCCCGAATCTATAATTTTATAATATAGTATAATTTATAATTTATAATATTTCGAATGTATAATTAAAATACTATTTATTATATTATTTTTTAAATTTATAAATAAATAGTTCATTAAAGATTTTGATTTTATTTTTTATTAATATTGATGTTTTTAATAGTTTTTGGAATTTTCTAATAATGTTAATGATGTTTATTATTTTTTAATATCAATTATGTTATTGGACAAATTAAATGAATTGGATTTAGAAATCGAGTATTTGTAGCAAAATGACTATTTTTTTAATTACAAATCTAAAAAGATTCAATATAAATTTCAAGAATGATTATAGTTTAACTATGATTTAATTTCATGGCAATATCTTGGTTTTGACTTTTTGGATGTATTAAATTGGGTTATATATACACACACACACATTAGTTTGTCTCTGACTTGTAAGACTAGCTCGTGGACACATATCTAATTGATACTCTCAATTGGCTCTGAAATGCGCGTTCATGGAAAACCTAGCCATGGCGGCCACGATTGGTTATGCCCCTGGTTTGGCGCCGTCATGTGGAGGTGGTCTACCTCATTGCACTCTTGGCCCTGTCTATGACGCATCCTTCGATTTTCGCCGTCATTTATAACCTTTCCTCCTCCATCGGTGGCTCTGTTTGATAAGGGTTTGTATTGGTTACTTTATTATTCTACTTGGGGTTTTTACTTGGTTTATGGTGATTATTACACCTACAGTTATCCCGTGAGCCCTGGGCCTGATACTCCTATTATTTGCCCCCACTGGACTTGACATTTTCCTCGGTGCACAGCTGGGGGTCCAAGCCCGGTCTCATTTTTCTCTGTGCCCCTCTTATTACTTCTTCCCTCTGTGCTCTTCGCAATTCGTATTCCACCTCTCGGTTTGCTCTTGGCAGTTTTTTTTCTCCCTTACTATGTTGCCATTGGTGTGGTCTCCCATTTCTACCGCAGGTTTTCGGGTGGGCACATCTACTGACCGTCGTGGATATCATCTGGTGGGCGAGCTGTTGACATGAGTATATATGAGGAGGAGTTGGAAAATTCTCCTGACCCACTGAAAGGAGTCCAGATTTGGGGCAAGCATTCGGTTGATGATGTGGTTGCCATGGTGGTGGGTGAGTCATCATTGTCTATGCCCCTGCCTGATCTACCTCTGAGGTTAGTGCGGAACCGATTTTACATTGGTTGGATTCTCCATCTTTCTCTATATCGTTTCCATCTGTCTTGCGTCTTTGGGAACTGCAAGCACAAGAGACGCCTGATTTTCCTTCGTGCTCCATTGTGGTGCCTAGTCCTGGTATTCCTCGGGCAGATGAATTGGCGTTTGTGGACCTGAATATTGGCAGGGAGGAGATCAACCTCCATTTGGTTTCCACACAAATTGAGTACTCGCCCATAGCGGCTTCTGGATGTTTTGAGGGCATCCCCATTAATGCACCTCCCTCGGATGCCCCCATTTCTTTGGATTCGGATGACCCTGTGGTGACGGGTGGTGCTTCACAAGACCTCACTCAGCGCTGCGGAAAGAAAAAGTCCCACTACACAAAGAACCGGAACAAACGCAACATCAAATTTGGTCTGGACAGGGGCATGGCGGACATTGAGCATACCGCGATGATGGTTTTAGTGGGCAAGGTCCGAGCAGGAATTACTCGTCTGCCAGGCTCAAGATTTGGACGGAGGAGATCTGGGGTTGCTCCTTGGAACATCTTCCTAGGGTCTTGACTATGAATAGGGAATGATTTTCCCTCGTCTTCTCGCAACCTGCTATGGTAGAGTGGGTTCTCTCAAAGTACTGGCACATAGAGATGCACCCAGTTCTATTGAAACGTTGGACTCCTTTATTCAATCTGAATAAGGAGAAATCTGGGGCTGCTCCGATTTGGGTTCGACTACCTGGCCTTCCGCTACAATTTTGGAACGAAGACTCCCTTCGGAGCATTGGGGAGGATCTTGGCCATTACTTAGAAGACCAATATGCGGACCACTGATATGTTGCCCGTCTCCATATAGGAGTGATCATGCGGCATCGTGGTTGGTCATCTCTACAAAGAATTCCCTCTTATGGCATTGTGGCTCCACCCAACAAAATTGTTGTGCATATGGCTACTCAAACTAAGCCTATGTGCATTGTTTTGGCTCCGGTTGTGGATCCTCTCGGCTCTCGCACTGAACCTGCTGAGGTGCTGCGGACTTGGCCGGTCACACAAGCTCGTTCGCACAGCCATGCGGTCTACACCTCTCTAGAGGATTCTGCTCTTATTCCAGGTACATCTCTTGCTCCTCCTGTTTGTTCTATTATTACTTGCCCTCCCAATTTATCTTCGTGTAATGTTATTCATCCTAATTCTTGCAATTTGGATTCCCTTTGTTGCTTTGTTGCATTCGCCCCCCCCATCGATCCCTCCCTCCATTCCTCTTACCTCTACTGCGACCTCCTACCCTAGTCAATGCATTGAATCTGATAGCCTCTCCTTCGGTCACCACTATTTCCTTTGTTCATCCATCCCCTCGATTGAACATCCCTCTCTCGCCCTCGTTATGGATCTGGGCACCTCTTCTGTCAGACCTTGGGGTTGGCCATATGCTATCACCAAGGCCATCAAGTTGGCTAGCTTAGAGGTGGCTGCGCAGACACAGTCTTCTATCATGCAGGTTCTTAGAGCAAGGAATTCCCAGGATGTGGTTCCCCCATGATTTGTCTATCCTATAATTGCGGGGGCTTAGCCAGCCCGAATAAAAAATTGGCTCTCGGGAAACTTCTTCAATCTACTCGTGTTGGTGCGCTTTTTTTACAAGAAATGCTAGGGGACGGATTATCGATTACTACAATTTTATCTGCTCTACTTCCGGATTGGACCTTCGCAACCATTGACGCCCGTGGTCGATCTGGGGGATGTGCCTTGGGCATCAATAACAAAACCATTCGGGTTTTGAACTGGTGGTGTCTAGTTGGGACCATTGGTGCAGATGTTATCACTAGAGATTTTGATCTCGTTATTTCCCTGATTAATGTGTATGGCCCCTGTCTGCATAGGGAGGCCTTTTGAGATTCCTTGTTCGGTTGCTCCTTATTGCATCAGAATAACATCATACCGGGTAGTGACCTGAACTTTTCTATCGGCATCTCAAAACCTTAGGGGCCTCGGGCCGTTCTGGACCCCCTATCAGATTATTTCGCCAATCAATTGGAGGTGGCTGACTTATTAGACATTGAGCTGCCTAAGAAGATGCCAACCTGGAGGAACATGCATACTGGCGATGTGGCTCTTTCTCGAAGACTGGATCATTTCCTCATTAAGTTTCCCTTGCTAAATCAATTTTCCAGAGCTAGACAATGGGTGGGTGCTGGTGGTGCCTCGGACCACTCGCCGATTTATTTTGAGTTTCTTGTCGGCGAACTGAAGCCCTAGGCTCCTTTCAAATTCAATGTGGGTTGGCTTCTTGACCCTGATTTCCACTCGTTGGTCACTAAGGAGTGGAAGCACTCTGCTCCGTACCCTGATCGGGATCCTGCTAGAGTCCTAAATGACAATATTAAACACATCAAATCCAATACCATCTATTGGGAAAGGGGAAAAAGGCTTTTGGAGGACGAGGAACTCAAATGGACAGAACTAGAGATTGCTCAACTTATTGGTCCGGATTATTTTAGTTTCCGATCAGCGGATTCAAAAGACCGGCTTATTGCCCTGGAATCCATTAGAGCCACTATTCTTAGGAAAAGGGAGGAGGAGTGGCGTTTAAAGAGCAGAGCTATTTGGTTAAAAGTCGGGGACGAAAACACCAAGTTTTTCCAATAGAGTGCTAAAGGCAGGCAGATTATCAACACAATTTGGGAAATTACTGATCAAACCGATTGTGTGGCACTAACCCATGCGCAACTAGATGACCTGGGTATTCAACACTCTCCAATCAATACAGAGCGCCGAACAATGTTAACTTGCCGGAAATTCTGCACATTGCTCGTACATTTTAGAGATTTGTTGAGGAGGATCAAATGGAGGATCTTAATGCACCGGTTGCGTTGGGGGAGATTGAAGGGGTGTTAAAATGGTTCAAGAAGGAAAAAAGTCCTGGGCCAGATGGTTGGACCATTGAATTCTACCTTTCTTTCTTTGAACAAATTGGAAAGGACCTTCTTCTTGTTATTGAGGACAACATAACTAGTGGTAGAATTTATGATGGTTTTAACTCCACTTGCATTGCTTTGATTCCCAAAGTGGATTGCCTGGTTACCTTCCATGACTTCAAATCTATTTCCCTCTGTAACTGTATTTATAAGATTATTTCCAAGATCATCACCAACTGCATCAATCCCATCCTCTCACTTCACATTTCCAAGGAACAATTAGCATTCCTTCATCATCGAAAAATCCATGAAGCTATCAGAATTGCACAAGAGGCTCTGCATTCCATCAAACTAAAAGGCTCAAGGGCACCATTCTCAAAATTGATCTGGCCAAAGCCTTTGACCATGTAAATTGGAACTATATGCACCTCATTCTCATCTAGACTGGGTTCCCTCATTCTTTTATTAATTGGATTATGGGTTGCATTACGAATGCCACATTCAGTATTCTTATAAATGGTGCTGCCTCTGATTTTTTTCATGCTAGGAGGGGTCTCAGGCAAGGATTCCCCCTCTCACCTCTCCTCTTCCTCCTTATTATGGAAGGCCTTTCCTCTCTTAAGAAGCAGGCTAAATCTGAAGGATCCATTCATGGAATTCATTTAAACGAATTTATTCAACTGACTCATTTATTATTTGTTGATGTTGTTATTATATTTCTAGATGGCATTTGTCAGGACAACTCTCATTTTGTCACCATCTTGAACTTTTTTTGCAAAGCCACTGGGATGGCACCCAACAACAATAATTCCACCATCATAATGACTTGTTGTTCGGTAATCGAAATCAGGCATGCCTTGCGATACTTTCCTTTTGAGCGTAGGCACATTGAGGATGGCTTAAAATATCTTGGTTTTCACCTTAAGCCAAATGACTATCATATTAATGACTCGAACTGGCTGATCACTAAAGTGGAGCGCATGATCAATATCTAGAAACACAGGTGGCTTTCGAGGGTGGGCATGCTGGTTTTAACTAAATCCATCCTAGAAGCCATCCCTGCTTATTGGATGTCACTTGCTTGGCTACCCAAGGGTGTGACCAACAGAATTCAGTAGATCTGCAGGCAATTCCTCTGGAGAGGCTTAGGTCGGGATCGTATCTTTGCTTGGGTTGCTTGGGATCACATCACTAAGCCAAAGTATTGGTTGGATGGGGTTTAAAAGATCTCTCGATCTTCGCTACTGCTCTGGTTGCCAAGCTGGGATGGCACCTCATTGCCGGTCATAGCCTTTGGCAAGAAGTGACTTATTTGAAATGCATTGCTCCTCGCTCATCGCTAGACTGGATCAGAGGCAATCCTCTCCACATTTTGGGGTCTTCGATAATTTGGAAAGCTATTACAAAATCCATCCATATGGTCAAGCAAGGTTTGGCTTGGCACATTGGATCTGGTACAAAGTTCAAATTGGGTGAGGATTCTTGGTCGGGCTACGGACAGAATTACAAACTGACTCAGGACATCAATCTTCATTTGGCTTAGGCTGGCTACTTATTCCTATCTCAGGTTGTTGACCCTCTTCGAGCCACTTGGGTTGCCCAAGCCTGGCTATCGGCTCAGGATATTAACTTACTTGTTGTTGGTTACCTATCTGGAACAGGTACACTAGAGCGCTCCAAGCCTCAAACATTCAGATCAATGGTCATGAGGATGAAATTTTGTGGGCTCTTTCCCCCAGTGGAAAATATATTCTAAAAACTGGCTACATCACTCTCTGTGCGTTGTTGGAACCCCCTATTAAGCAATGGTGGTGGCATTCTATTTGGAAGCTGCAAGCTCATCCTAAAGCCCATTTACTCATGTGGTGTATTCTCACCAACTGCATTCCCACCATTGACAATCTTATCAGACGCGCCTTCCATGGTCCATCTAGATGTTGCTTCTGCCTCTCACACGTAGAAGATGCCCAACATCTTTTCCTTGAATGCCTTGTTATCTGTCAGTTTTGGCTCATGGCTGCATCCCCTATGGGTTGCTCTATCACTTAGCATGGGACATCTATTATTGTTGCTTGGACCAATTGGTGGCAAGCTGCACCTTGTGCCAAGGATTGGAACATCCCCCCTACTTATTTCCTGGAGGATTTGGATCAATAGAAATCGTGTGATTTTTAATGACTCACCTGTCAACTGGGACCACACCTACAGTAATATCATCTCCATTTATCGGCTCATCATTGAAGTAGTTCTTACCACTCACCAGAAGGAAATAATTCCTAAATTTATTGATCACTCTTTCCCTTGGGCTTATTTTGATGGAGCATCGAATAATCATGGTTGTGGAGGGGGGGGAGGGGGGGGGGGGGGCTGGGGGTGTTGTTAAGCATTTATCGGCCTCTCATTATTTTCATCTTAAGATGGGTCTGGGACCTAGATCTAATAACTTTGTTGAACTACTTAGTCTTTGGCTTCTCCTACTTTTTGCCCGTGAACAAGGATGTAACAGAATTCAGATTTTTGGGGACTCTCAAATTATCATTAATTGGTTCAATTTACAGTCTCATTGTCATTCACACACACTTGCTGCATTAGTGAGGGAGGTTCACTTGCTGAAATCATTATTTGGCATTATCTTTGTTACTCACATTTACAAGCAGAGGAACCAAGTGGCAGACCAACTTTCCAAAGAAGCATCAGAGTTAGAGTGGGGTAGGTGGCTTATTGTGGAGCATGATGGTACTCAGGTGTTCCAATATTATCATCGCCCTTTCATTGATGATCTACAAGATGCGGGCGCAGTCTCCCCATGACTGCTTTTTGGTTTTTTATACTTTTTGGCGATACCTTATTCTATCATATGGTGACAGAACTCTACATTTATTATGCTAGCATTACTTTATCGGCAACTACCATTTTCATTGTATATATCAGTATCAATTTAAGTGTTTTCCTCTGTTTATTAGCTGATTATTTGATATCTACTTGACTCTTCAGAGGTCGGACTTTGTCCAGGGTATACTACTGGATATATTGTAAAATGTAACATGTAATTTTTCTTATTTATTAATGAAAAATTATGACTTTTTCCTGGAAAAAAAAGACTAGTTGATGGACTAAGAAATCATAACCTAGTGGCATCTAAGTTGTCCAAACTACATAGGGATTAGACCCAACCCGGGTCACATTAATCGTTAATATGGATGAATTATTTATGGTACCTTCTTCCGACTACCAAAAGTTAAGTTTCAAACATTAACCACCTTACAAAATGAAATCCGTGAATCCAATCACACTTGTGGGGTTTGATTAGGTTATGTATAACTAGTAAATAAGTGTATATAATGACAAAAGTAAAGCCATGTGAAATTAAATAAAATGGACCTATGTGTATATTATATAAAGGCATTGTCTACCAATGCCATAAATTCACCCGAAGAGCAGATTTCTTACCGAAATCCGGTAAAAAAAAATTTAAAAATCAGAATGTTGGGTATTTGAATTTTTTTTTTAATGGTGGAAATGGTTTCAATACTATCAAGAGCCACTGGGGCACCCAAAATCATGAAGTTTGGCAGTTTTAACCTATATTTTCAAAAAACTTATGCCGAATTTTGTCATAATATTGCCAGAATTTCCAGTATTTTCCAGGCTAATTTGTGGCTTCTTTAGACTACGTGTTATATAAATATGTTGTATGGATTCCTAGTGCAAAGATCAAGGTGGAGGTCCAATTAGAAAATGGCTAGAATATAATTGAATTAAATATGTTTTCTTTATGTATCATGTGGTAGACCTTCCATGGTATACTTATTTTGAAAATTAATATAAATCTGCAAAATAGTCAATGAAAAGCATAATAAGAACAATGCCTACTATAGTGAGAAAGAGGAAAGGAAGTATAATATAGCTGGTGGAAATAATCGTATGTTGTTTAAGAACTCCTACATTTTTATCATGTGCTTTATTTAAATCCCATCCATCATCATTGATTTAGAAGTCGATTGTCAAAAATATGTGGTGGTTAGTGAGAAGTCTACTTCAGTTATGAAAGCATGGAGGTTGGGTACAATAATCATGGGGAAGTGTAAAAGACCCCCCCTCATTGAAATTTGAACGTCCTCCATCTCACCCATGCTCTTCTCCATGTAATTCAATTTTACTCATTCACACACCATTCTCATGATCAAACACCATTGAAGTTCTAAAAACTACATGTTTTTTACTAAGATTAAAACCTAAAACTGATCAAAACTAGTTACGTGAGAGAAACCTATGGACATTGAAAAATAGATGGATGATTGTAGAGGTGGTTTAGGAAACCTCCATTTTCTTTGTTAATTGTTTCTCATTGTATATTTTGTTAGATCTAAGATATATTTCTACTAGGGTATTCCAAAAGGTAAACAATAAGGCGGGTTCTTATTTCCTACACTCAAACCACTAGAAGGGAGAATGCTTTGGAGGAATTGTTGAGCAGAGAAGGGACATGTCTTCCTAGCATTGTATGGGTAATGATAGATAAATCCATGAGTTATTGATGGTTGATGATTTCCTGGAATATTTATTTGTGAACATATTGGTTGAGCATAAGAACAATTGGTGGGTGACTGACATTTAAGTCTATAGCCAATTTCCTTGACCTTTGTGGTCTCATAACCCGATTTAGAGGTGACATTTACATTGGTGATCTCATAACTAGTTTCTTGGGCCAACATGATTAAAAAATATGTGTTCAATGCCCGCACTTAAATTTCTATGTATAACTTTGCAACTTAGGCTTAGAGTATATTTATGAATGAAATTCTTTATTTAAATTAATATATGCATGTTACATACATGTGTGAATTTGAATAACTTCAAAGTTTGATGGGCACAAATTTATATTGAGAGTTTCAAACTCAGTCACACCTACTCAATGAGTTGGATAATCCTTAGAAAAAGACATAACAAAAACCTTAATTTCCCATATCACTAATTTTTAATAGTTGAAAAAAAAATTGATACACAATTTCATGAGAAATAAAGCAATGCCTCTTATAAAAATAAAAAATAGAATAAATTAAAATAAAATGATATTTATACTTAATTTTTTCAATATTATAAAGTTTATAATTTTTTATTAAAAAAAATTATTTATACTTAAATTTTCTTATATTATAAATTTATAATTTTTTATTTATATGTATCTAAAAATATATATTTAAAATTTAAATAAAAAAATATTTCTTAGAAATAATTCTAAAAGGTATATAAATAAAGTATATTTGACTTAATAATTAATTTAAATGTCAAATAATGCAACTAGTGATTAGATATCGTTCTCCTCTTTCTTCTAATATGTTATACTTAGTTAATTATGAGTATCAAATGAGTATCAGTTTAGGACGAAACATAAATAATAATATACTTTATTTTCCAAATAAACTTCAATATATATATATATATATATATATATATATATATATATATATATATATTCCATGTGGGCGGTGCAGAGTATTACAGGAGGATCTCCTTTTTCTACGTTTCCTCTCTTGGCATGGGTGCTAACGTTGGAAATCCGCAGGGACTCTGTTAATATGACAAAGTATTATTGTGATGGTTCCTTTTTGGACTGTATTATTGTGATGGTATCAGCAAGATAAAGTCTATAATTTCATGTTCACTGGCGGCATGTTAGCAATGGATATATTTGGTTTTTGTTTGAACATTTATATTAAGTGTTTTTAAATAAAGGAAAGTAAAATGTTAAATTAAATTTTAATTGCAAGATTATGATTATTGTGATGACGATGTATCTGTTGTGGTTTAAAATTTATTTTGTTAAAAAAAAATTAATTTAAAATAAAATTATAATTATAATTAAAATAATTATAATTTATTTTAATTTAAAAATTATAATTAAAATAATTTTTTATATAAATTTTTAATTATAGATGAGATTCAAATTAATTTGGTTTATGTGAAGTTTAGTTTTAATTCGGTTATTAGATTAAATTTTATTTAAATGGATTGAGAGTGAGAATCACTTTAAAAAAATAAAAAGTCTATGAGAATATTCAAATTATAAAAGTCTAAAGTTTGAAGTTTTGTTTGTTTTTTTGGTAAATTTTATCATCAATTTTTTATGAAATTTAGTAAAAATTTATTAGGTTTGTAAAATTAAGTTGTTAATTTTGTATAGTCTGAAAATCTTAAATAATTTTAAAATATTAAATATTTATATATTCAAATGAAAAAGATTAAAACATTAAGTGTTAACTTTAGCATTTTTTTGTATATCGATAGTTTCTATTAAGGTATCTTAAAAGTACATCACGAGAAGCTTGGATACAAAATGCTTCTTTCCTCATTTCTACTAAGGTATCTTAAAAGTATATCATGAGAAGCTTGGATACAAAATGCTTCTTCCCTCATTCCTACTAGACTTGTTTGCGAGAAAATGGCGGAAAAAACACAATGACAACAACAAAAGGAAATTAAGAAGCCTCATGCAAATAGCCCAAACAAACCATTTGAGCTCCATAACCCAAAAAAACCAACAAACATCATTAATCAACAACATTACCATGTGTAGGATCATTCAATCATTGCCAAGGGGGGGAGGAGGAGGAGGAGGACGAGAGGCTTCATGCACATGAGCTTCCATATGTGCTAACCTGCGTTCAGGTTGGTCTCGACTATCCTGGATCCTTCTTTACCCGCGAAGGAGTGAAACCAACCTATCCATCATATGTCAGTGATTGTGCTGAGGAACATTCATAAAGGCAATAACCTTGTTGCAATCACTTGTTGATCACGAGCTAGTTTCTCCACCGGTAGGGTGACCTGACGAATCTGAGCTTCCAAAGAGTCAAATGAAGGGGGTAAATCAACTCTGTCTGGAGAATTGGCTGGTTGTTGGCCTACCACTTCACCAATGTCATGGTGTTCTTCATGATGAGAAATGCCTTAACCTTAAGGACCAGTGCCCCTGCAAGCGTGTCCTCTTTGACGTTGCATCATCCTCCATTTTACAAACTCACCCAGTTCCAATAGAGACTCACACCAAAAGAAACAACTACTAGGAGTGGCTTTGGAAACCTCTTCTGAAAACACACCAACATAATATATGCAAAACGAGACAGAGGAGTAACCACCCCTGAAGAAATGACCCTCTTCCGGGCGTCGAGCTAGGTGAAACCCACTACTGCGCATACCAGACCACCTCAACCTAAAACACGACCACCACCCTTCCTCGTTGCTTGTTAGGAAATTCCCATACCTTTCAGCGAGGAGCAACCACCCTACAATGCTTGACCCTCCACCCCACTAATTCCCACAGGTGAATTGCCACAGGGGTGATTTCCACAAACCTTGGAAGGCCCGTTGCCACCACCTCTAGTGGTCTCATCAGCAAACACCAAGCACCCAACAACTCCCACTAAGAGAAAAATACCAAACCACTCAACGAGCAACTCAAGAATAATAGAAACAGTCAAACTTGAGAAATTTATCTATCAGAGAGAGAAGTCGAAGACCCTGAGAGAAAACGTGGTGGCAACCCTTTCTGCTTGATTTCAAACACACCCAAATTTCAAGAATTTACCATTTTTCGGTGCACGTCTCGATGAACCAGGGTCCCAAAGTACCACCACCTGGACAAAAGAAGCACCATACACCCCGAACAAGTTGAACAACTTAGTATTTTGCAAGCGAGGGGCAAAGAATGGCTTAGACGGGAAGCCACCTTATGCACCTGAAGATGTAACTCCCACCGCAATCTTACCTCTCATCCTCTGAAACCCACAATAGAAGTCAGTGACCAAACAAGCGCCATTTAAACTCATGATGCTCTCTAGAACCTTCAATGTGTGCTAGCTAGATGAAACTTCCTTGACATAGAATGCCACGTGAAAAAGGAATTGAATGCCTCCCCTGGTGCCTCTAAGAGTTGTCCTTTACCACCCCATCCAGGGTTTAACTCTACTCTTTTAAACATTTAAATAGATTCAAAATATTTAAAGCAAATCAAAATCATAGTTTATATTCACTACACTATAATTTTACATTTACTAAATTCTATCTAAATGGAAAATTTTAACCAAACTTTAACAAAATTATAATGCAAAACTATATCAAAATCTGATCGTTGGATGGTTTAAATCATTTCTTTCATGACAAAAATCCTAAAGATTAACCACTATAACTAAGATTTTCTAAAATTCCTGCGAATTTTCTCAAAATCTTACAGCCTTCCTATTATTTTCCAGACAAAATTATAGACTCTTTAGACCACGGGATTACAAACTCCATATCGTACGCTGCCAAGTCTAAGTCTTTAGCACATGTTGTTGAATAAAGTATAAACACGATGCAAGATTGTATTAGATAACGATAAACCATCGCCCCCGTTTAGAATTTATCAAATTCAGTGGTAAAAGGCGTTCTGTGTCGGATTGGGAACAATATAATGAATCTATCTACACACTCTGGCTTTATAACAATGAATTGTAAGGGCAATAGCAACAAGAGAACAGAGAAAAATTCATCAGTAGATAAAATGGAAAATGACGAGTGGCAGGGGAGACTGGCCATGATGGAGCTGGCCAACATGCTGAGCGTTCCCATGGCTCTCAACGCAGTAGCTGAACTAAACGTGGCAGACATCATTTGGCAGAATGGTGCCAACACCCCGCTTTCTGCTTCACAGATTTTATCACAGTTGCAAACTCAATCTCCAGATTCTTGTTCTTCTTCTCATAACCTGCAGAGAATAATGCGAATGCTGGCGAGTTACAACGTATTCAAAGAGTCTGTTACAGAGGATTCCAATGGGGTCTGTGAGAGACTGTACAGCCTGACTGAAGTGGGCAAAACTCTGGTGAAAGACGAGACGGGATTGTCCTATGGGTCCTATGTGTTACAACACCATCAGAAAGCTTTGATGGGGGCATGGCCTCTGCTCCATTCAGCAGTGCTGGATCCATCAGAGGAGCCATTCAGAAAGGCCAATGGGAAACCTGCCTACGAATTCTATGGGGACGACGAGGATTCCAACGAGCTGATGAGGACTGCCATGGCCAGCCTTTCGATGCCCTTTATGAGGACTGTTTTGAAGTATTACCAGGGCTTCAAAGGGGTCCGTACGCTTGTAGATGTAGGTGGAAGCTCTGGATTCTGCCTTCATATGATCATACAGAAGCATGGGCATATCAGAGGAATCAACTTCGATTTGCCCCATGTGGTTGCAGGGGCTCCGGCATATGACGGTATTTTTGTATTTTGAATTTGTGTTCTGGTTCGTGTTTGCCATGCATCATTTTTTGGGTTTTTCACTTCTGTGTTTTGGGTATTACTCTGATCTGATGAGATGTTTTATCTGACATGACATAACTTTCAGTGGAATTGGTGAACTCATTGGAAATTTTAGGCTGAAAGTACCAGTCGTCATTACTTTTAATTATACTAAGTTGGATTGATGTTTTAGAAAAATGTTAATGTGAAGCCTGTCATCAAAGGTTCCATTTTCACTGCGGCTTGCTGGTTCCATATCGTATGAGTTTTGGATCCAAATGACATGAGTTCCAAGTTCAAGGAAAGCATACCACTCATTTCGGGCGGCCGCAGTTGAATTGTTATATTTTTTTTCGCATTTTTTTGGGTAAATTTTGTTAGGAATTTGGTAGGGATTTCTGATAAGATTTCTTGAATTCAAGGTGAAGCTATTTATAAATTAAAAACACATTTTACACCACATGATTTTTTCAAACATAGTATAGCCACAGAAAAGGCAAAAAATCTAATCAAGACTGCTACCTCATTTGCCGGGACGAAACCCGTGCACGTCTTCCCCACCAAAGACCGTAACTTCTGTAAATTTCCCCGTACTACCCACTTAGGGGAGTTGTGTGGATACTGACACAATTATGACAAATGGGTCAACCATTTTACCCCGAGTCTGCTCACCTCGATGCTGCGTAATCTGGAATCTCATCGGATTTAAACTCAGAAACTGGACGAAGATCACTCTCAGACTTCAGTCATCCAATCTGAGATTTGAAATTTAAGTTTGCAATCTTGATGATTAACTTCTGCACTTGAAGTCTAAACTGAGTGATTTCAAAGCAAAAGCTTTCGATAGAAAAATTTGCTCCAGACTACAGAGAATGGTGCAGCCGCAGGGGTTTAGAACAAAAAATAACACACAGTAAGATAAAAAAACATCCTTGTCAACTGTACATAGAGATGGAGAAAAATGCCAAGGAATGATAAAAATCTCATATATGCTATCTTTGGTAGTTTATTGCAAACCTGTGATATAAAGCAATATGAGTGATAAAGGTCTTGTGTTCAATGCCACCCATGTTGCCTGTCTGTGGGGCAAGGTGGTGACACTTATGTTGTAATTTTTGGGGCCTTGGGGCGAGGTGGAGAGGAGCAGTTGAAATCTACTTTAGAGGCAGAGGCGAGGTGGAGAGGAGCAGTTGAAATCTACTTTAGAGGCAGAGGGGATATAGTAGTAGCAATTAGAATCTGTTAGAAAATATAGTGATAGCAGTTAGGAATCTACCATATACACGTTATGTCTCATACCAAAACCCAGATACTAACAGAAAAATGATGCAGAAATTAAGAACATAAATGAACATACACCAAGAGAAGAAAACATGTATTCCAACTGCACACAGAGATGGAGAACAATTCCCCAAGGAGAAGTAATAACAAAAATTTCATATAGATTGTGTTAGTAACACAAACCCAGATACTCTAACAGCCTATGCATTGGATTATCCTTCATGTTTTAGGAACTGTTCTGGCATACGTCCACAGGCTGGCTCAGGAGCTATGTTTTCACAGGCCCTCTCTGCTCCACACCCTTACAGACTTTCTTCAATCTTGCTAGTGGTTTTCTACAGGCCTTACCAATAGAATCTTAAACTCTAGCTCCATATTTTCTTTGCTGGCGAATCTTTGCTGGCTTTAGCAATAGCTTCTTCACTACAGCAATTCTTGTAGCTTTATGGGCCCCGCTACAGCGATTACTGTGCCTTATCCCCACCAAGACTCCCTGTAAAGCTTTTCTAGAAGCTCTTTTGTTGTCTTCTCGCCTTTCTTCCACCTCCACTCTTCCACGGCTTTGACAAATGCCCATAGGAAGAAAGGTATCTCGTCTTTCTTCCACCTCCACTGACTCTTTCAGGGTTTTGACAATTGCCCATAGGAAGCGTTACCTTTGCTGGTGATTGCGTTATCTTTTCACCAATCTGGATCTGGAACTGCGTTTTTTCTCCTGAAATTTTGTTGGTGACGTGTGCCATTGGAAGGGCCTGTTGACGGGATCCATTACAGAACAGTTTGGGAGGGTGAAAGGCATGATCCAGATATTTCAGATCAGGAAAGGGAACCAGCCCCTTTGACCAAGCTGGATGATGCAATGTACTTACTGTTGTTAGAGATTCCAAGAGTTTCAGCTGGTTCGATTGAAATAAAGGAAAAAAGAAAAAAAAAAGGAACCGTCAGTTTGCATAATCCTTAATTCGTTTTACCGGAAGGTTGCCCCTCTTTAAGCATTGTACATAAGCCAAGCTGGTATATGGTCTCCGATGTGCTAAATTCACGGTAAGACATTTAGATAAGCAATTAGGCAGTAGATATAAATGAAGGGCTAAAAAATGAAATAGCAGGGTATTCCCTGCATCCTTCTGTTGAGACTTATGAACATGGTGCTGTGCTCTGGTTAAATACTCAGTTCTGAGTAGCCATCCAACCTCATTTTTACTTCGGAAAAATATCATTCAATGTGGTCTGTTTTACAGTGAACAAGATTGTGAATATTATCGTCAAAGAAATCACGAAGCACAAGGGGTTTTTGAACAAGAGTTTTTTATACTGTTAATCTCTCTTGTTGCAGAACACTGGGTTTTGTGTGTGATGCATTTTATGGTGTATCTGATCCTATTAATGGTAGTGTCTGATTAGGTTGGTAGTGTCTGATTAGGTTGCTGGCAAAGCGATATTATTTGAAATTGTTAAAAATGAGAGAGATCATCCATTGAACACATATACACACACAAATAAATTATTTTCTATATTAAATCACACTAATACATTACAATATTTATAGTGCTGCTGAGATCCAACTAATTCCACTCTTGGAGGGAGAAGTTGAGAGAATCTCTCAACATCCTCCAACACACCAAACCAATCCCTAATCTGTAGTATGCATATTAAATGAGACATTATCTCAAACACCCCCCTTTAATGCCTACATTACAGAAATGAAGAACACACTAATTTAATACAAACATTTGTCTGCCCTGGTCTTCATTAACATTTGTACCCGCTCTGAGATCTCATAGACAACGCTATTTTCTCCACCATTTTCGAGCTACCATTCAACCCATTTAAAATACATTTGTTTCTGACCAGCAATGCTAAATTTGTAAGATCAAAGATTCTTGACACCCCCGAAGAAGAGTCTCGACACTGAACTATCCTATGGAAATATTTCCATCTGTGAAATAACCCCGAAGAATAAATTTCAACAGTATATAGGAAAATATTCTGGATACAGAATATGATCAGTTATTAATCCTACAAAGTGACCTTTACACACAAGGATCTCATTGTATAACCTGTAACTGATGCTCTTGAAGCCCCGAGAAACGACAAGATCCATCAACATGTAACAAATTCACACAATCAAATTAGCCAATTGTTCTTTCGGCACCGAAGAACGTCGAGAACAACTAATTTAAATTATGCAAACCTATTCAATAATTGGTTCTTCTTTACCACTTAAAACCATATATATCTAACAAATGCACAAGCAGCTTTAATTTCTCCGGCAGTATAGCACCTCCAAAATTCCAGAGAGCACTTTTAATCCTGATTTAATATGCAAAACCTACTTCATCCAAAATCCTCAGTCCATCCATTTATTCATTAGTAATGAGCAAGAAGAGTATGCTAATAGACTAACTGAACAAGACAACTGTGACTTTTTTATTTTCTGAAGATGCAAAAATCATTGTACGCTGTTGGGAGCACCTTCACATGATTAATTTTATCAGCTCCCATAAAGAGAGACGTGATTAATTTTATCAGCTCCCATAAAGGAGAGACGAATAGTAGGATTATGCCAAGCGTATTACTGACGCCCTTGCTCTCTGCAAACGCATTTCTGAAGCCTCCATCGTTTCGGATGTGCTCTTGGAGAAGATAAGCACAAGGATTTAACGCACTTTTTCATACTTCAACACTAGAATATAATATGTACCATTCAATGAAGCCATTAACACACAGTTCCAACGCACATGTTTCAACCAAATGCAAAGTTCATCACCATCGTTCACGTCGTGCCCACGAAAGTCATGATCACGCTCTTCTCAATTTAAAATCCTTATTGTCAGGTCTTTCCTAGAATATGGCCAGCTTTAGTATCTATATCGTCTTAATCGAAATGAATGCCCAAAAATAACAAGTTAATTCCTGCAATTACACTTCGTCTCCTTCTACTCCAGCCAAAATAATGGTTGATAACCCTGCTGCATCTGCTAATGCTCCACATTGGCAGTTCCGCGTCTCTGGTCTGCGTACCACTGAGCATACACAACAATGATAATCAATGCTATAGCAAATCTAATTGTTTTGAATAAAATCTGTAAGGTAACCATCATCTAGTTTCCAACGAAAGTGATAAGATGCCAGCTAATTGTATGACAAAATGTCTGCACCAGAGTTAGTCATCCAATGGACTAAGCTCATCGTGGGATATGCCCAAAACGGATTCTTTAGTTGGCTTTCAAGCTTTTTATTTTTGGCCAAATCCAACGCACGCGCGGGAGTGAAGCCGAATCACATCACCATTGCCAGCGTTTCTCGCTGTCACGAGACATGATCAATATAAACACAAAAAAAAACAAATTAACAACACTCCTACAAAAATACACGGAATTGAGTTATCTCTGGGCTCTCCCTGGAGGGAGTCAAGCCCACAGTGGCTCGGATATCATGTTAAAAATGAGAGAGATCAACCATTGAACACAGATACACACAAATAAATAATTTTCTATATTAAATCACACTAATACATTACAATATTTATAGTACTGCTGAGATTCAACTAATTCCACTCTTGGAGGGAGAAGTTGAGAGAATCTCCCAACATCCTCCAACACACCAAACCAATCCCTAATCTGTAGTATGCATATTAAATGAGGCATTATCTCAAACAGAAATTTCCATGTCCTCTACTCATCGAAAGTTTATGTTAATTTTTTCTAGAAAACATACAGGTTCTATTCCCAAACTCCATGTAATCTTTAAAACCAAGGTTTTTCTTCTGAAAGTGAGAATGGAAACGTCGACCTGTATATTTTGGCAACCTCCCCCGTCACTGCATTATTTCAGGCCCAACCAGTTTACTAGCTGCTTGTTAAGTCATAAACTGTGAAATATAATTGTGAGAGTTTTCTGGATCATCCGCATTTGTATATTTCATACATCGCCAATCTGGTTTGAAAGTTTGAAATCCCTGCCGCAATCTTAAATCTTTATAACTTTGTCCCAGCCTCAATCTTAAATCTTTATAATTTTGTTCATTGAATAGATTCAATTGTTTTATCAATTTATGAATGTTGGGAAGTATAGTTGTTATCATTTTCACTTAGATTCAATTTCCACAAATATCATATCAACATATCATGTTTGTTTGTTGGTTGTGGTCTTTTGCTTTTTTATTTTTTCAAGGAAAAAATAGTGTTTTTATTTTGAAAGAGAAAACAAAATTACATTTTGCAGATGTTGAGTGACCTTTTAGCTCAGAGACATGAAAAGACTGAAAATAGAATATACAAAATACAAAGGGGAGGTTTAATTAATATGAAAATCACTTATCTTCCCTTTATTTCCTTTCTTTTTTTGTACCTTCTTCCATCCCCCTTAATTGGGGTCAACTGGTACCATTGCCAAATTGCTCATGGTTATCTCTAGTGTTAGAAATGATAACAAATTATCATTGTAGTAATTAGTAAAACTGAGTTACTGTTCAGTCAGTATTGTAACTACAGGAAGTTACTTAAAATGTTGATTGCCCGAGAGGCTTGAGGTACATTGGAGAGTCATTTTTTACATGGAGCAATAAGAATTCCAATCCCTTTGCCTCGTGGAGGTTTCCTTGACACATTGTCAAGTTTTACCATGTAATTTTTTTGTGTTTCTTGTTGTGTGATTCAGTTTCCAATTCTTGTGCATTTTTTTCTTATTTGACGGGCTCAAATACCAACCAGAGGTATCCGAGCTTTGTTATTCTTAGGGCTGTGAGGTATAAGTTTGTCTGACAGAGCTATCACATATAAATTTGTTGAAATTAGTGAAAGAGGAGACGAGAGGTCAAGTCTAGCCATAAATCGTGGGATTCGTATTTTGTAAAAACCACTGAGAAACCATCCTTTTTTTTAGAAGTTGTTTTTAGTGCAGCAGAAACAACCACTCATTCCTGGAGGAGTATCAAACTGCAGTCCTTAGGGGAACCTGCTGACCAATTGAAACAAAGGAGCCGCCACAGAACGAGCCACCAATTTAAAGTTAGAGAGCCACAAATTTAAAGTTACACAACCGTCGATTTAAAGTTACAGAGCCAACGATTAGAGAGAACCGTTGCTTGAATAGTTGGGAAGAGCCAAAAGCATGATCAACAATGCTAAACGTATGAATCAGACTCTTATGGAAAGAGCCAGAAGCATGATCAACAATGCTAACCTGAAGAAGGATTTGTGGGGAGAAGCAGTATCTACTGTTTGTTATTTGGTAAACAGATCACCTTTAGTTGACATTAATTGTAAAATCCTGAAGAAGTTTGGTCAAGTCAGTCTTGTGATTATTCACATTTAAGGTTTTTTGGTTGTGATGTCTATGCTCTTATTCCAAATAATCAATGTTCAAAGTTAGACCGAAAAGAAAAATGTTATGTCTTTGTTGGGTATGACTATGTGGTGAAAGGATACAGGTTGTGGGATCCTTCTTCACGTAAGATAATCATTAGTAGAGATGTAACATTTGATGAATCTTCTCTTCCAAAATTAGATGTTGAAAAAGTTGAACAGGAACAGGCATCGCCGAATCAACAAATTCAGTTGGAGACTAAACTTTTTCGGAAAGTCGAAAGGAAGGAGAGACTTCTGAAGAAAAAGGTGAAGAAGATGTAAAGGAAACTGTAGAAGTTCAAGAACCAGTTCAGCAACCAGTTACTCTAACGAGGTCTACGAGGGAAAGAATAACACCCAAAAGGTATGAAGATTTTGCCTCATCTATTGCATTGATTACTGAAGATGAGAACATTCTTGTTATCAGGAAGCAATAGATGATGCGGATAGCAAAATGTGGAAAAATGCTATGGACGGAGAAATGGATTCCTTAGCCAAGAACAAAACCTAAGATCTTATAGAACTTCCTGAAGGGAGAAGTGTTTTCGGATGCAAATGGGTCTTCAAATTGATGCAAAATGTTGATGGAAGTATCGAAAGGTATAAGGCGAGGCTGGTAGCAAAAGGGTATTCTCATGTTGAAGTTATTGACTTTCATGAGATATTTTCACTAGTTGTAAAACTTGTTTCTATTCGAATTGTGTTAGCACATACTGCATTACTTTACCTTGAGTTAGAACACTCAGATGTTAAAACAACTTTTCTTCATGCATATTTGGATGAAGAGATTTATATGGAACGACCAGAAGGTTTTGTACAAGGTTGCAACAGAAGATTAGTTTGCAAGCTAAGGAGATCATTGTATGGCCTGAGGCAGTCTCCCAAGCAATGGTACAAGAAGTTTGACTCCCTCATGGTGAGCCAGAACTTCACTGGAAGTGAGTATGATCATTGTGTGTACTTTAAGAGTTTCAATGGCATATTCATTATCTTGGTATTGTATGTTGACGATATGTTTATTGCAGGCAAAAACATGGAAGAGATCAACAGGTTAAAGGCTCAGCTTTCTAGGACATTTGATATGAAGGATCTCGGAGTTTCAAAACATATCTTGGGCGTGGAGATACAAAGAGATAGAAAAAATGGAAAGCTTTGGTTATCACAGCAAAAGTATGTGGAGAAAGTACTTGCAAAGTTTGATATGGACAATGTGAAACCTGTTACTATTCCTTCAGAATCCTATTTTAAGCTTTCTTCAGTTTTGAGTCCTAGAACCGATGAAGAAAAGAAGAATATGTCTCGCATACCATATACAAATGCAGTAGGAAACTTAATGTATGCAATGGTATCTACAAGACTTGACATTTCACATGCAGTTGGAGTTGTCAGAAGGTTCATGGAAAATCCAAGATAAGAGCATTGGCGAGTAGTGAAATGGGTGCTTTGGTATTTGAGAGGCACAAGTGACCATTGTACCATCTTTAATGGTAGTGAATGTTCATTTTGCGGATATGTGGATGTTGATTATGCAGGTGATTTGGACAAGAGGAGATATACTACAGGATATGTCTTTACTCTTGCAGGTGGAGAAATTAGTTGGATGTCAAAGCTTCAAGAAGCAGTTGCTTTGTCCACTACTGAAGAAGAGTATATAGTTGCTTCAGATCCCTGTAAAGAGGCAATCTGGTTGAAAGGTCTACTTGATGAACTTGGAAGAACGCAGAAGAAAGTGAATGTATTCTATGACAGTGAGAGTGTTATTCATTTGGCTACAAATCCAACTTATGACAACAAGACTAAGCACATTGATGTAAGGTACCATTTCGTAAGACATGTGATTGATGGCGACAAATTAGCTCTCAACAAGGTCCATACATAGGAGAATCGTGCAAAAATATTCACGAAGCTAGTTTTAGTAGAGAAGTTGCGATGGTGTTTGGCTTCTCTTGGCTTGCAGAAGAGATGATGAATGGGCATGGTCAAGGGATTAGGAAAATTGTTGTTAAGGTGGAGATTGTTAGAAATCATAGCAAAATATCATTGATGTAATTAGTAAAACTGAGTTACAGTTCAGTCAGTTTTGTAACTATAGAAAGTTACGTAACAAAATAGTCCATGTTAAAATGCTGATTGCCCGAGAGGCTTGATGTACATTGGAGAGTCATTTTTGACTTGGAGCAATAAGAATTCCAATCCCTTGCCCTGTGAAGGTTTCCTTGACACACTATCAAGGTTTTACCACGTAATTTTTTTGTGTTTCTTGTTGTGTGATTCAGTTTCCAATTCTTGTGCATTTATTTCTTATTTGACAGGTTCAAATACCAACATTTGGTAGTTGTTGTTTGTTTGAATTTGAGCTTTCTAAAACATGAACTCACTTCGTGTCCATCGTCCCATCTTCTTTGTGTGCCTCTTTTTTGTTGTTGTTCTGGTGCATGGATTGATTTTGATTTTGTACCACTTTGTTTGTGGGTTGGGTTGTTAGTCTGGACTTGAGTACCTCCTTCTTCTTGGGTTGGAGGGTTGTCTATGATGTCCCCTTCTTCTTGCTCTGAGAGGTAGGGATCGAGAGGCTGCCATCCTTTTCATTTGCGGGCCTGCCCCCTTTTGGTTTTGGGTGTTTTTTTTGCGTGAGTGCATGTGCTCTGCAAGTGCCCTATTTGATAGCAAAGTTGGCATCTAGATGGCATATTTTCATGATCCAGTAGTTGGGTCCACTGGATTCAGCTGAATGTGATCAAGTAGACCTTTACTCAGATCTACTTCCACACATATTCTGGTGAAAGTAAATAATCCTTTCTCTGATCTCTCGCTGTCCATATTTTTAAAAGACCCCAAGGTGTGGAGATCACCATAGTTGTCACATCAAAATCTAGGAACCAAGGGGTAATGAAGAGCCCTGCATTTCCCCAAAACCAGAGTCCTTTCAATATTCTCTCCAAATCCTCCTGGACATCGAATTAAAAAATGAAGAAGCCTTTTGAGCATAGGTATATGTCGCAATTAGTGGTCCAAGTTGTGGACACACATTGATGCAAATCCTCAGATTTTGTCCAAAAATCGTTGAATCAACAAATCAATGCACTAGATTGAAGAACAAAAAAGAGTTGATTTAACTTCATTAGATTTACCTCTATTGCAGGCACTTATTGTTGTTGTTTAACTATGTAGGGTCCAGGGATGAATTGTGGCATGTCCAATGGGCTTTTGCCTTTACCCCATGCCACATCCTTGTAGGAGGTTGAGCCTCCTATGTTCCTAGATCCTAAAGCACCCCCACACAGTCTCAACAACAAGGTGACGGTAGAGTTTCAAGAAATTTCGCAATCCTTCAACTAGGCAGTGTCCTGCAACTGTCTCCCTTCGCAAAGAAGACATTGCTTAGCTACGGGAACCCCCAGTCGGTTCTGAATAATTTTCTTTAGATTTGCCCCAAAGACTGATTCGGAGACCAATATTTGGATCATATTCCCACTTAGAGTCTTGAGAAAATTTGAAATATTGCTCTCTGAGACAAATCTTCAGGATCCCCAACCGATCTAGGTAGAGATAGATCATGAGTGTTTTCATCTTGTTCTGATTCAACCTGAATAGATTGAGGCTGAAAGGGAAGGCACGAAATATAATCAGACTGAAAGACCAGATGCTTATTCCTAATATGCAACAGAAAGAAATTTGTACCCAGAAAGGGCCAACCAGACCCATGCATGTGGACGGAGGAAACAAAAATAACAAAGGAAGGCATCCCTGTTCTAGTGGTAGAAAGTGATCCCTTCAAATCCCAGCAAGAAACCACCATAGCCTCATCAAAAGTAAGGGGATGGGGTCGAAAAATAATGGATCGTGCCGCCCGGCTCTCATCAGTGGACTTGCCACACGAGATCCAGGCGAAATACCCTATGTCGTTCATGCCCGGGGGAGGGACGAGGAGGTTGTCGATACATCCGTTGCTGAAACAGTCTTCTCTAAAAACCGTAGGTGCACTCACCATTGATTCTCTCAATCTTTTTTCCCTATCATCTAAGATTTTAGGTAAGCATGTTCAAATATCATATTAGGTTGAGCTCATAACCAATATAATATATTATTGTAATGCCTTTTCCTACATAGTTTAAAGCCCATGCAACTTTTATTATAAAACAGATTTTGAATTAATGTGTCAAATTGCCTACATGTGGTTGCTTCTCACATTAATATCCAACCAACAAATAAATTCTTTCTTTGCTTATCCATTACAAAATTCAGCATGTGAGATGTATAGTCCTTTATCCTGTATACCTATTATAAGCTTCAAGTTTCAGGTTTATTGAAAAGGATTAAATTTTTATTGTTGAAGTTCAACTTGGATTTGCTTACTTGCCAACTATTTTGAGCACAACACTCAGAAAAAGAAAAGCAAATGGATAATGGGTAGCTATTCATGTATGCTATAAGGATTCTAAGAGTCTAAAAAATAATTTAGGTTTACTTTGGATACAAAGTCAATGTTGTTAGGATCACAAAACCAAGTGGTGGGGTCTAAAGACACCATTGCTTGGATCTCGCTAGCCACCAAGACAAATTAAAATGGATTTTTTCGTCTTTTAAATAGCCTACATTAGAGATGAATAGTATGGGACAAACCATAGGTTCTTATAAATTTGGAGCTTGAAAAACGCTGATAACTTGACTGAGTTAAGTTTACCCAAATCACCCTAACAATCCCCCCTATAAACTTAACTCGGGGAAATTACCCTAGTCTGAATTATTCATCAACCATCTTAGCTAAGATCTCACATTCACCCCCCTCAAGCTAGGATATCGGTACACCTGTCACCCTCGTACCAATCCAAGTGTTCCATTCCACAACTTGATGGCTTCATGCACCATTGAATTACGTGTAGGCCTGATCAAAGTCTTAAGGCCTTACAACAATTCGTGCTCCTACACAACATGTATGCCTGAAAAATAGGTCTTACAACTTTTTGCGAAAATGTACCTGCCTTGGACCAAAACCCTTTGGGTGTTCACTCACCATTGTGGCTCTCAACACACACTGATTCCTTCACTATCCTCAAACCATTGACCCCATTTCCGTTTCTCATCCATACAACCACTCTCTTGTTAAATCTCTAGCTTTGATGATCCATACCTTGACCTAGCCTTTCTCGCCACTCTTGAAATTTCTGCACATTTACCTCGATTGTCGGCCACACATGTGCAACCATGATCCTTTTCTTGCCTCTACAAGTCACGTGCCTCAGTGTGTAGTGGCACGAAGGTTATTCACTTTGGCTAGCATTCCAGCTCTAGTTTCTGCTTCGTAGGTCTGGGAGGCCCACTACACTTGGAAACCTCCTCATCATTTCTCGTCCTCTTATTCTTGTTCTTTGTATTTTTTGTTGGTTGTTAGTTCTTTTTTATGTGAGCATTCTGTTGTTTAGCCTTTAGTTCATCATCATTTTAAACATTCTGAATTGGCTCTAATACCATTTATTAGGATCACTAAACACAGAGAGACGTGGTGGTGTCTAAAGACACTGTTGTGGGGATCCCATTAGTTATGAGGACCAATTTACCTGTAGTCTTTCAGCCTTTAAATAGGCTACATTGGAGATGATTACCATGGGCAAAAGCATGGGTTCTCATAAACCTAGTGCTTGAAAACTGCCAATAACTTGACCGAGTCAAGTTTACCCGGACCACCCTAACAAACGTTAAGCCATAAACTGTTATCCAATGCCTCAAATACACCCCTACGTTAGGAAGAGAAATGTCTTGGATCTGTCCTTGCATTCGAACAGCTTCAGAAGGTAACCCTAATGCATCTCCTGCAATAACACACTCATATAAGGCTCTAAGTTAAGTTAAACTTTAGGGGTATGTAAAGGAGCTTTGAGATTGTGATTGAACTTCAGGTTGGATTATTTTATTAGGAATTGCTGCTGTGAATCTTATTGCAAACTAATTAACAGTCAATGTAGTGGGAGCTGGAGCCCTGGAACAGGCAGTGACCAGTTCTTTAGGCTGAACATACTGTAATATTCAATGGCCAGCCCCAAATCTCTCCTCTTCTCTATATCAGACAAAAAATATCTTAACCTGTTTTCAAGGATGAACATACTAAAATAGCCAGTCTCAAAAACATTCTTGGCCACTGCATGAGAAGTGGAATCTGTCTAAAGCCAATTTGCACAGAGCTAGTTCTCCAGGTAAGTTGCTTCTTTATGAGAGAGTACTTAAGAGTTTGGGCCTATGTAGACATGGTAGGTAGTGCTAACAGTCAAAACACTAGACCATGATACCAAAAGTGCAGCACTTGACTGTTAATTCTCTATTTTCGTGCAGGTATAGAACATGTGGGTGGTGATATGTTTGAATTCATTCCATCAGGAGATGCTATATTCATGAAGGTTAGTTGTCATATTCAGTAGTTGTTTCATTCTCCAATAATATGACAAATATTTATTTACCGAGTTCCTTATGGAATGTTTTCTAGTGGATCTTATCGACATGGAGTGATGAAAAATGCATCCAAATTCTGAGGAACTGTTATAAGGCTCTACCAGATGGAGGAAAAGTTATTGCTTCTGAGCCAGTTTTGCCCAAATACACTGATGACAGTCAGAGAACACGAACTCTCCTTGAAGGGGATATTTTTATTATGACAATATACAGTTCTGGAGGCAAGGAACGCACTGAGGAAGAGTTTCACAAATTGGGTATTGATGCAGGTTTCTCCAAACTCGAAACCCATGATTTGGATCCTTTCTACACTCTTCTAGAATTTCAGAAATAGCTAATTTGGAGATCAATCAGCATATCCTCAATTTGATTATATTTTATTTTGACATTTATATCGTTATTATTATTACTTCAAAATATTTCTTCCATTTTGTGCCAAAACACTCTGAAGTTGGGGTAGGAGAACATCAGAGCAGAAGAGTAGGACCCAGGCATAATAAGGTACATGCAGTCACAATGGTTTTAGACTATCAGTGACAGCACTGTTTTCCAATACAAATTGTTTGTAAGACTATCCCCAGTAAAGCACTGTTTTGAGATTAGTAGAATTTACACTTTACTCAAATAAAATAAGCAGATATAACTGTGCAAAGGATTGGAAGCCATGATATATTATGACAGAATAATTAGACCCCATTGCAGAGTTGATATTTTTTTTTTCCAAACTGTTCCATGTCTAACTGGTTAGTATCTTCAATGCTATAATCAGGCTTTATGAAAAAGCATGCCTTTGTTACCATGCTAGGTTGTATTGCTGGGTGGTGGCAATTTTGTTTCCAATAACCTCTAGATTTTTCTACTTCTCATCACCCAGAAGCATATATGGAAGTTTTGTTTCAATCGTGGCCAGAATTTTGATCTTTCTTATAACCAAGTAGTGTAAAATAGCCACTCTAAAACCAGGAATAAAAAATAAACTTCTTTTTCAAGTATCATAAAATATTGATGTTACTTTTCGTTTATTAAATGCTAAGAGAGATGATTAAGTAATCTATACTATCCACTTAAACATATGGGTAAGTAATCTATAATATCCACTAATGGGTGGAGAAAGATTTGGAACTTCCAACCTGTGTTGAAAGCAAATACCTTATACATTGATCATGATGTAATTCCGACCTGTATCTATGACATATATATTTATTTATCAGTGCGTTATGAAGCAATTCCAACTTGGTGATATGTAACATTCATAATATTGATGTGGTATATATTAGTTGAAAATATTAATTAAAAATTAATAATAATTTATTAAATTTATTTTAATTTTGGAGTGAGAAATTATTTTTAAAAGTATAAAGATTTTATTTTATTATTATTAAATAGAAATCTCTTCAGCTTAGTTCATAAAAAGTTGGTTCATCTTTTTTTTCTTTTTCTTTTTTTCTCTTTCTTTAATGCAATTATTGTTAACATTTTTTTTGTTTATTCATGAGGATTCAATTTCAAGAGAGATGTTTGGCCTTTTGTAATAAGGCTTGAAAAGTAGACAACCTTTGGATAGACCCCACTCAGGTGGGGTCAAGACTTTTAATCTCTTGAGAAGTTGTAAGTTATTAGTACATCTGGCTTGTGGGCTGCTAGATATACTTTTAGTGTTATAGTGGTAGCCAAAAGGTTTGATCTTGGGCCTCACCCAAATTACTCTAAAATATTACTGGCTCACCATAATTAAAAAGAAAAAACAAAACAAATTAATAATTCAATTTAAAAAAAAGTAACAAACATTCTTGTTTAGTTAATTCACAATGATATAATCTCCCTTGAAGAGATCAGTTTTTTGTAATCTAATAAGGATGTTATACATCAAAGATCAAATTTGGAATGATCAAAGGACTTACTAAGTGGCTTCACTAAAATTATATATGACACCACTTAGTGCAGGGAAGTACACCGATGAACTCACTGACAAATCCATTTAGGGGTAACTCAAGTCCATCAGAACCAACTGCACCAAGGCACTGGTCTTGTGTTAAGTTATGATCTGTTACTATATAATACTTTTTTTTTTTGGCAATCATGTTTAATCAACAATGGCAAATGGATTATAATTTTGAAAAAGAAGTGAATGCAATCGTTTTTTGAGTTTTGCAACTTGCTATTCATGTTATTCTTTGTTTCTTTAGAATTGTTCACATATTTGACACATCTTGTGCTCTGAACTTATCACATGGTTGAACAATCATTTTGAATCCATATGAGAATTCCTAAGACTCCTACTTACACACCGAAAGTTGTGCTCTGGTTGCATGGGTGCACTTTTCCTAAGTATTCTTCTCTTGTTGTGGATATTTGGTGTGACACTTGTTCAGATTTAAATCAAAGTGATCATGACTCTTTGATTTAATGTGGTGCTCTTCCCAATCACATTGTTTGTTTTTACCAAACAATACTCTTGAATTGAGATAGATCCATTTAATCACAGATCTAGCAAGTGCTAAGAGGGATCAAATCTCTTGACGTGCAAACCTATTTTAGAGTCGAAAACTTGAAAAAAAAATGTTTCATCCTCAATCTGTCTAGATGTTTACTACATTTGTGGTTAATATGGATTGCATATTGATTATTTTGATAGATCTATGATTAAGATGTGTGTACGTACACGATGCGTAATTTTTCATTATTTAAATTGCATTTTTGAATACATAAATGGATTAACCTCTTGAATATCCCATTGCACAATTTTTTTTTGTAAACTCGCACTAAGGATTTTCATTAATATAATATAAAAGATATTACATTGAAGGAAAACATGCAACTATTACAAGAGATAACAACGTTGAAGTAAAGATCTGCTCCAAAACTCTAGTAAGAAACAATACTCAAAAAACCAAACAATGTGCAAGGAAGGAGTCCTAAACTAGGCCATTCAAAAAAACAAGGCCATGTAACGACACTGGAGCATCAATATAAGCCATAGAAAAAGATAAAATCAAGATATGAATTCAATCCAAAAGGTCAAACACCCTAGTTCTTCAATCCAAACTTCAAAGCGGAAACTTACAAATGATTCCACCATGAATCCATCATTCTTTACTTCGTGCCACCGACAACAAGGGATATAATGACTTATCCAAATCCTACCTCGTAAACCATAGATTGTGTTGCAGTAGCCACACGCTGAGAACATGTAGCAAAAAAACTTCGAGGACCGACCAAGCATCATCCCAAAATAACTACACCAAAAGTCGACACTGAGAGAACCATGAGAAACAACATAAGCTAGTGAAACATCTCAAAAAAAAAAACAAAGTCTTCAAAGGTAGGAACCATCCTTAATCCGGAGAGATAACTCTGAAATTCGAGGGATAGTCAAGAGGAGGGTCAATGGTGCCTTTAGGAGGATCAATTTGGTCCCCTGGGGCAGAGTCTGACACCACATAACATTCCAACCTCCTCATACACGAATCAATATCGTCAAGGCACTAATGGATATTCCTTAGAAGGCGCTTAATGTCCTCCGTCCTGCAAAGAGTTAATAATTATCCACTTGTCTGTCTCTTAAAACCGTACGAAAAAGAGTGTCCAACTGTTGGTGAACCGAGAGAGAGTGCAAAAAATGTAGAAAATATAACAACGAGATTCAATCCAATCTTGTAATGTACTAAAACTAGATATTGAATCCTTCTACAATTTGTGGAAACAAAACATGATCGCACAATCACATAACAAGTAAGAGAAAGAGACAATCAATTGCACAACACAAGATGTATCTAGGGGAAACACACTGCCTAAAACCCCGCTATCTATATATTGTATAAAGTCAAGATCATGAAATAATATAATGCTTTCTCTCTCAAATAAATTCATGCACTTTTCCAACTGTCTCACTCTGATCTAGGCAAAATTAGCCAATTACTTTGCCAAATCTCAGCCTCTGCTCAGCTTGTCTTTCTCACACATTCCTAGAGGAATTAAATCCCTATTAAATATGAAAATCCTTCTAATTGATTGTGCAATGCTTCCTTGTCTTCCACATGACTCTATAACTGACCTGTACAATTTTCTAATTATACAATTGATAGTTATCATCCCTTTAACCTCAATCTCAACTAGGTCTTCCTTAGAACTAACATGCAACAACTATTTATAGTGAATTATTAGTTAACTGATTGATCACTACTTGTGAATTAAATCATATTTAATTCACTTGACCTTTCACTTGCTCATCACTCAGTTAGAACTAGTTAAACTGATTTTAACTTCAATTTCTTGAGTTAACTAATTACAACTCACAAATTAGTGTAACTGGACCCCCTTAAATCATGGGAGAACTCTACATGCCTACCCTCTGACCCTCAACTCGAAATTCATAAGCTAACTTAGTCATTCTGACTTATTTAACTAGTACAAGTTGTCATGAGATGAAATGACAATTTCTCTTCCAATTTAATTAAGGGAAAATTAAATCAGAAGTCCCCGGGGTGCCATTTCAACAAAAAATACAATCTCCTCTTCTTAAACTTTCCAGGGTTTGGAAGCCATTTGAGACCCTTGACTCCAATTTCCAAACTAGATAAGTAAGGGTGTTCCAAAAACTCCTGTGACTCCTATTGATGAATTTACCTTTGAATTTACGGCGAGACTGAGTCAAAATAGGATGCAACATATTCCCAAGTGAAGAGCATATAATGATGAGGGCCAACATTGCTAACTCCACCTTTTTGACTAACCTGTCTTTGACGAGGAGGCATGGTAGGTAGGAGGAGAGAGTAATTCCGATAGCCTAAAAGAGAATCATTGTCGACTAAACAAACTAAGTAGTGACACATTGGACCTTGACTGACAAATCAAGACACAAATAAGTTGTCCCCCCAACACCATTGATGAAGCACAAAATCAAAGGAGATAGAGAATTCACATCACACCAAGGGAATAACACTGTTAATACTGAAAAAACCCCACTCGCTTTACACCACACTAATATTCCATAGGCTCAAACAATCCACTATAACATTCTAATTAGATATGACCAGCAGAGGTGATGTCACAGTGTTTCGAAATGTAATTAAACAGAGAGAATTCCCAATTGTGAGTACAAAAACCCAATATCCTAGAGAAAGAGTTAACATAGACTTGCAGAAGAGGGAGTAGAACATTACCCGAAACAAATTTTGCACCTTTAAGCAAAAAACGAAAACCTTCGTACTGGTACTAATGAGAAGTTACAAGGATACCAACAACCAAATACCAAAATTGGGCAAGAAAATGAGATACTTGCAGAGTCATGATCCTAGAGGGTCGAGTTGGAAATAATCCCATTGCACACTTGGATCATATAGACTATGCAACATAAACTTACAATTCCAACACATTTTTATTGGATTTCAGAAAAAAATGAAAGGAAAATAAATTTGAAAAGAAAAAAAGACCAAAATGTACAATAGTGACACAACATGAAATGTTAAATATAAAAATATTTTTTTTTTCAATTACTTTATATAAGATATATATATATATATATATATATATATATATATATATATTAATTTTTATTTTTAAATTCTATGCAGAGAGAGTTAGTGTTGAAATATTTTACATAAAGAAGTGAAATATTTTATTTATTTGTTCACATTAATTTTTTTTTTTTAATTTGTATAATTTTAAATACAATATTGTTTAGTTCCATATATTGAAATATTTTATGTATGACCCACATTGAATTTTTTTATTAATATTTATGTTTTTTAAATGTCATATATCAATTTTATGTAAGTGTTTGAATGAATGACATATGCCCCTTTTTATTAAGAATTAATCTATTTTTTTTCAAATTTTGAAAAAAGGTTTACACCTTTCTAGATATGATCTCTCTCTCTTTTGGTAAATGTTTATATATATATATATATATATATTTGTTGAATGCATAAACCGATACAAATATTAAATTATTATTTTTAATACATAAATGGATTCAGTGCCCATTGATCACAGTTGTCATTGATGTCAATATGGCATTATTGGAGATGACAAATATTCTTGTGATACATGATGTTGCCCTATCCTCATGCAAACCCTAGAAGAAAAAGCCCTGGCCCTAAATTCATGATGACAAGCCCTAGATTGTTTAAGTCCGGTCCAATGATACTCTATATACACATGCCAAGTACATTAATTCTAAATATATGATATATGCCCTAGCATGGATCATTAATATGATAAACCCCTTAAGATTCCCATGATTCCCTAAACATGAAGATTGATGTATAATGACAATCCCCAGATACCTTGTCTAAATATATTTAAATATGTTAACCCTAAAACCTTCTATGCATAAATGGAATCCTTAATATACAAGCTCTTGTTGATGATAAAATCCTACATCCTATCATCATAAACCCTAACATGAAGACCAAACCAAAGAAATCCATAAATAGGAATCTAGGTGAAATGAGTTATAAAAATGTATTAAGAAAATAGATGTAGTTACATCACCTTACAATATGACCGTCAACCTTGCTGTCCGCTATTTATTAAAATCATGTTACAAAACCACAGTAAAAATATGCAGGTCGGTTGCCCCTTGGTCATGTCGGATCACAGTTATGAGACATCCCTTCGATAAGGTCATGTCTGCTTATATATATATGGGAAAACCACTATATAGAGGCATGTAAGGTATCCACATTTCCCAAGTTCAGAATTTCGATATCTCTGAAATAATGCATATCAATTACAATGATATACCACAGGAAAAACAGAGATAGAAATGCCGAGGATATCAGAGATTAAAAATTGTTTGGGCTCAGCGTTAAAGAAAATGACTGTGGACATCTCGAAGTTATTGTACTGGTCAGTTTCCTGTGAAGGACCTTAAGGCTCAGATTGACAAAACTATGAAGAACTCGGACCAACGATATTACAACTTGGAAAGTGGACAATTTACCAATTGGAGCTTGGAGCTAAGGCATCAGACCAGTGATAAATAAGGTTTGGATCTGTAATAATTAACCTTTAGGAGGCTCGGATTAGACTTGCAAATGCTTCGGAACTGTGGGAAATTACACCCTTGGTAGCTTGGATTTGTTACACTGTATGTAGTTACAGTCCTGGCCACCTGTGGAAACCTTTTTTTGGAGCTCGGATCAGTGAACTGAGGGCTCATATTAGCAGCACAACCACCCGAGGAAGGAGTATAGACCTTGGACCTGAAGGGTTGCTGGCCTAGGATCTGAAGATCAGTTCTGTGGTAGTTAAGATTAGAAACTCATTATTGCAGACTTAAAGGACACATCAGCTTAGAGGCTCGGTTGAGTGACCTTTGGAGGTAGGACCTGTTAACAATCATTTTCATAGAGCCTCGGACTAGTTAGAAAAGTCACTGTGGACAGTCATTCGTAAAGAGGCTCGGTCCTGTGCTCATAAACTTCAGACTAGTGTGTGAAGGATTAAACTTATGACCTATGGCTACAAGAGCTCATATTACAGATCTATTGTAGCCTGGGTATTGTAGATCTATTGTAGCTCGGAGGCCTGTATTATGTAGCATATCCTTGACATCGGTTGAAGGCAAGATTATCCTTGTCGGAGCATCTTTGAAGATAGGTTAAGCTATATATATCTTGAAGAGTTGCATCTTATTGAGGAACAATGCTAAGCATTAGTGCTTGGACCTGTGAAGAGCAATGGAGTTTTGGACAAAAGAAGTATCTTGGAGCTTTGAATAACTGTTGTGAAGGTCTAAAAGAAACCTTCGAGCATTGTTGAAGACTCCCCTGGAGAGTTCTTGAAGAAGTCTTTGAAAAGGCTTAGAGAAGGTGTAGAACTTGGGCTACTTATTGAAGACACCTTGAAGGATACTTGAAGATATTTGGAAAAAATATAGAAGCAGTCTTGGAGATACTATTGGAGACCATAAGCCATCATGAGGTAACCTTGGAGAAAGTGTTTGGGTGACATGAAGAGAAGTGGTGACAATTTTTGAGAAAAAAAGGTTGTCATTGAGGAAGTGATTTGGAGAAGACACTGTTGAAGATATTGATAGGGCTCGTTGAAGAAGATATTGGGAGATGTGAAGAAACATTGACCTTATCTTATTTTGAAGTGAAAAAAAATGCGACTTTATTTTTTTTGAAACATCTGGTGATTCACACAAAAATCCTGTAGTATAGTAAAAATGTTACATTTTACTGTAATAATTGTTTATTTTACAGTTTATGTTAGATTTAATACATACATAGTAAAAATTTTAAACTTTACTGTGCATTTTAATAATGAAATCATTTATAATATTTATTCCTATTTAGATTTAATTAAAATTCAGAAAAATAAAAAATAAAATAAAATAAAATAAAATAAAAAATAAAAACAAAAAAATTCCATTATTAGGTTAAACCTTTGCTTCTTGTTTATGTGACTGCAAAAATTCACAATTAGGGCTTTTCATTTTAGATTTATAGGGTTTGTATTACTATATATATGTGTGTATGTGTGTGTGTTTGACATCTAACCTGAAAGAAAAAATGGCTTTTGTTAATCAGTGTGCCCTGTTTAATATAGCGCACAGATGCACTCTTTTAGTATAATGCACCAGGCGCATATTGACAAAGAGTATTGTTTGATAAAAACATTTTCCATTCATTTATGTTTATTTTTCAAAATAATCACTTTTGTTAGTCGGTGCTCTTGTATTAATATAACGCACCAGGTCTTCTATTCCTTTAATTTTTTTTCTAGAATTATATGTATATATTACTACAAAGAAATCATTTATAAATATCACTCTTGTTATATTTAGTTTTCATATATTAATATAAAAATTAAGTAGTTTAATGTCATGTTACTTTTTCAGGAAGATTATGAAAATCTAAAAGGATGAACGAGCTGATATCATAAATATGCCAATAGGAATGTCCAAAATGATGTACAAGGAGATGGTCAAAGAAATGGACATAATTGCATCGCACGATGAGCCATCTCAACAACAACGTGCTTCAAATGTAATATGTAATCATTGAATTTTGATTAGGTACAATAAATAAATAATTTAGCATTAAATATTCATTTTCAATTATTTTATTGCAGAAAAGAAAAGAAAAAGGAACCCATTCAGCACATAAATTAATACGACAAGGAAGAAATTGGTTGATATCTAAGTTTGTGATTAATTGTTACTTCCTTATAATAACTTAACTAGATTTCATTTTTGTATATTTTAAGTTGTTTTTATAACAATCATCATTGAATGTCTTCAAATATGTGCAAACATACAAAGAAGAACCATTAGAAGAATTGATGGAAATTGGGTTAAATATGGGTTGTCAGTATATGTTGGCATATCAGAAATTAATTGTGGAATGTGTAAGTATCTATCTTGTTTTACTAAGCTCCGTCTGTAATTAATAGAACAATTTTTTTAAATTTTTTTTTTTTAATCTATAATTTATTATAGAGTATAAAACTTGCAGGAAACAAAGTATGGAGCTGCGCCAACAAAATAATTGTTGAAAGAAGACATGAAATTTGCTTTTGAAAGAATGTGTATAGTTCACAAGTCAATTCTTGTTATGGTACATTTATTTTCGATTTACATTGATGTATATTATTTAATATTGCAATTTTCATTATTCTCACTAATGTAGATACACTCATTACACTTTATTTTTATGTTTGTAGATGGAACTTGAAAAAGAAAAAAACAATCAACACAATGAACAAAAAATTCCTCCAAATAACCCAAGCCATGGAAGTATCTTTAGTAGTGACAACAGTTCCAACGAAAAATGATGATCAATATGTTTGGATATCAAAGCAAGACGTTGTATTTTTTGAAATATTTATTTGTGAAATCAGACATTTTGTTTAATGTAATGGACATAGTGTCTCAATTGAAAGACAAAGGGTTACCAATAACTGCCCCATTTTGTATGAAAAAGAGTCTTTTATTCATATATAATAAAATATGTTTCAATTTATTCTATTGTGTTCTCCATTGTCAATGTGAAATGTTACACCAATAATTAAATATATGGATAATTAAACATTATAATGAAGAGATGTGAAATCTGATGATATAACAAATTCATCCAAACATCACATTCAAATGCACTAATAAATTTTTTATTGATATGAATACCGTTATAAGATATGTGTCGACTTTTGATAAATAATTAATTTTAAAAAATCATGATAATTGCACTATCATAGGTAGATGTTTCTAAAAAATAGAAAATGAACATCGGTGCGTGTGTATGATACTACACACTGGTGCTTGTCTATGACCTATGAGAACCGCACCAAATACCAATACCAATTAGAATGCTCGGTGTGCTTTGTCGACGACTATGACTTAGGTGGATATGTGTTGCATGCACCGGTATGGTTTGTCTTTAATGCGTCAGTGTTTTTACACCTTAACAGCCTAGGGTATGTACACAACCAATATGCACCGGGAGGATAGAATGTGCATGCACTAGTGTTATTTGGCCTCAATGTATCAGTGCATTCGTATTTGTAACGCGCCATTATTGTTTGCATTAAATGCCTCGGTGCTTTACAACTATAATCTGAATAACACCGGTGCATCCACCTTCTATCGACCCGGTGTGTATTTGTGGGTGACATGCATCAAGACATTGCATATGTAAACACCCCGGGGCTTCAGAAATTTGTTTTCCTTCTCGGTGCTTTGTATGTTTACCGCACCAGTGTGTACTGTTTAAAACACATCGATGCGTTCACACATGAAGCGCGCACCAATAAGAAAAACATTCGTAAAAACCTTTGATCGCCTAGTTTTTTTAGTTGTGTTGAAGTTCTATTAGCAGCTCCGTCAAACCCTCTATTACCAAAAACGGATGTTGTAGAAAATGTGTTTTTGACAATTTTTACCAATTTTAAAACACTAAAAATCTCCTTTATAACTTCCACTAGAGGGTCTTTTCCTTGTAGTGGACATTGCAAAACAAATTACACCAACAAAGTTAAACCCAGACTGCATGGAACAAGCCACCACAGATCGTATCATGGACATGAAAATCAAGAACACTCGCCAACAGAATATCCAACTGCATCGGGTTGTCAAAGCTGGCCAACTCCTGCACCAAGGCAAGTGGTTCACCAGGGACCAAGTTCAACAGAAATTTCCTCATCTCATGGAGGAGCTCAACGCAATGGGGACCATTTCTTCCTAAGGGAGGAGGAATGATCTAGGTGGATATTGGTGGCCACCTGCCTATTTCACTTGGGGCCCCACCATTGTTTTTTTTTTTTAAATCAGTTTTTCAGTTTCCTTAATTGTAGCACAATTTACTATTTTTAGTAGTTTTTCGGTTCTTGAACTTCCGGAGTCGTTTTGAGGCCCTAAATGACGTTTTTTGGGAAAACCGGGAGCAACAAGGAATTTCCTTTGATGTTTGTCACAACAAAATTTGTATTCCTCAGATAAATATTTCTAACGAGGTATTGTGCGCGTCAAACAAAGATCGTATGCCAAAGTTACGTCCCCGAGAAATTGATGTACCAATTTACCCAAACAAGGCCCTGTTGAGGCCTAGAAAATCTCTGCTTCAAACATTGGAGAAAACCACCTGGTCGAGACCTTAGGACAGCTCCTTATCCGTTTGGTATGGTGGCTCCGACTGGATCGAAAGGACCGCTCTTATAACTAATGGGTTGGTGATGGGTTGATTTGGATGAGTGAAAATGGGACTAAATGACCGAAATAAAACTATTTAATTTAATCTAAATACCGATGAAGAAATTCTAAAACTAACCCGGTATCATATGTGAATACAACTTAAAATTATTCCAATCGAACAATAACCATAAAAATGTATTAAAGTTTAATTGAAATTGTGCAAGAATAAATAAAGATAACTCGTTTAATAATTTAAACATAATTATAATAGCATATTGTATTCATCATTGTATTAATATCTTACATACATTTATAGAAAAGTGAATATTTCTAATATACTCAAAAATGATATATATAGAGAAATATTATGAAAACGAAATATATATAAATGATAGCAAATTTAAAAGAGAATATTATATAACAAAGGAAATTAATGTTGAATAGATAAAAATACCTTATCCATCTTGAAAAGTTTCAAATGAAATTCCATACTCGATCCAGTAATTCCAATGCAAAATCAAATCCAAGGTACATAAATGCAACTCTTTAAAGATAATTCCGCATAAAAATCACCGTATGATCCTTTATAAAAGATAAGAGCCGTTGACATGGAATGTAATCTCCAAGTCAAAAATATAAACTCAGACCCCTTTCCAATGCATGAAATAATATGAAATTACATGAAAATGCATCCTACTACTAATGCTACAATCTATCAATTTGAAAACATAAACACTATCTAAATGGAACTTACTCATCGCTTTTCCTTCTCGCTCAATGTAGCCAGGGTAAATTTTCAACATTTCCGGACTCGACGATGACTTATCTTGGAAATGTAACCGTCCAAAGGTATGGCATCGTGAGAATTCCGGAATCAAACAATCAACATAATTTGATAGGAATTTAATACACCGTTGATTGAGTGGCTTAATCAAATAGGTCCACATATTATCTCAAGATATTGCTGTGGCTTATTGATCCGTTGATTTTTATTCATTATTTCTTCTTTCCATCTCGCGACTCGCCTTTTGAATTACAACCGCCCGGAATACAATCTAAAATGAGATTAATCGCATACAAGTCAGTGTCATTGATAAACCGTGTTATATTACCCATCAAAGCCTCTAGCTCTCGATATAGCTCTCTCGCTTTCATTAACTCGTTGTTCCCAATTGTAAACAAGATTTCCTTATGTCTTTATTCTATTTTAGGAAGATTAGCTTTTCTTCCTTTTTCCGTATCTTGCCAAGTAAGAAATTCAAAAATCCTTTCATCGCATCATCAATTCCCGTTCGAGAGTAACTATGTCATGTATCAAAGAGGATGTGATATCAATAAATGGCTCTCGTTTGAGTTAATTTTGTACAAAAATTATTTAACCGCCGAGATAGTGCTTATTGGCTTCAAGAGCTTCGCTTTAAATTCATTTAATTTGGGAAAATCTTTGAATTTGTCTAAAGTCGCTTGAAATTCTTTTTCTTGTATAATCTTTGTATCTTGCTCATTTTGCAACAAATTCCGTAGCTTGGAAATTTCTTGATTCAACTGTCGTTTGCTTAAAGCCTCGTTCATTAACTTTCTTCTTTCTCGTGGCAAGCCGTTCTTCCGGCCTTTAGATCCGAGCTCTTGATCTTGTACCGTCGTTCCGAACCGAGCAATCTTCCGCCGATTTTCATTAGCTTATTCTTCAAGTAAAGCTATATGGAGATCTTTTGGGTCAGTTAACCGAAACTTCCAGCTTTTATCTATCGTCGCACACCTATGCTCCCATATTGACAATTTAGTGAGATCCTCGTATGGATTTACTTCAAAGATTCTTGTAAACAATACTCATGAATTCCTCCCGTGAAACAAAAATTGTGTCCCGATCCATTTTCCTTCTTTTTCTCCGTTTTAACAATAGCCTTATGTTTAGGGCCGTAGAATACATCCGTAGGAGGGATCTCCCTCAATTTTCAACACAATTTGTCTCGTAGGATGTTCGTGAATGATTTCAACATCCCGATCTTCCGGCTTTTTCTCTTTTAGGACTTATCCTCATAAAATTCTAATTGATGAGCAAATTGATTATATTGTTTCAACAATTGCGAGGAAACATTAGGATCAAAAGAGTCTACTACTTTCTCGTAGTTTTGTTTCCTTCAAGTTGTGCATCTCGATTTCTCCATATTCCTCTTGTTCATTAGTTTTGCTGCCCGAACCTTCCTTTTGAATATGCACATTAGTATCATTACTTGTGCATTCTTTCTCCGTTTGAGCCGTGGATTGCCAATCGGCGCATTTTCGACGGTTTGCCATCGCTGATTTCTCTCCGAATATGTATAATCGGATCATTTCCCGTTGCTTCTTTTTGTGTCCGTATAATGCGCCGCGTAGATGACTATGTAACAGCCTTACCGGAAGATGTTTCTTCCTCGTCGTTTTTTCCGCATTTATCTTCTATCCTCGCGTCTTGCATAGGAACTCTTAACATCCGGAGGAACTTTCAACAATATTTGCTTCTCGAATAACATAAATTTATTCATTTCTTCTTTTCTCCTCGAAATTTGGTCTTGGCCAAATTATAGACTTGAGAAAAGCTACTTAATGAAACAAACAAATCATCAAATTATCCGGTTCATGCTCGAATCGAGCAATCGAAACCGAAGAAGTAACATTAAAAGCTATCTTTTGTGGATCATACTGCTCTCCCCGGGATTATTGCCAATTTAAACCCTTTATTTCGTGACTTCCTTTCCGCATGCTCGAAGTCATTCAAAGTAAAATGTCCACAATTGAATGGAAATGAAGGCCACATTCTTTTTCTTTACCATTGCTCGTAAATCTGACATTCCTTCAACTCGTCAATTGATAGAGATTTCCCCGGGCTAGAAGTTTATCCTGAACAAAAAGAGGGAGTGACATGGGGTTCCACAATACTCCCGAAAATCCCGACATACGTGAATTTTTCTTCTCCAAACCAATCTCCTATTGAGGATAAGTCGCCTTGGCTTTGTCGAGAATCTAGGGGGAAAGCGATTGAAAATGGTTCGAAAGACTCGGAATAAGGAAACCATGACATATTCTATACACATTATCTTTGGAATGAACTTTCCAAAGGAGTTTATGGTATATATGAATCGAGTAGGATCTTTAGAAGTCCATTTCATCCTAACAAGGGAAACTCATAATTGAAACAAAGGGCGTCTAGAATATAGGCACAAAAGAAAAAGGGGTGTGGTATTTTAAATGGTTCATTTTTGTCCGTATTCGAGTATCCTATTAGCTATCCTATTAGAAGAATAACAAATTTCATCTTTGATAATTTCCGGAATTGACAACAATGGTGTGATTAAATGAACCATTTGTATAGAAAACCTAGCAGAATTGTTATCGCCAAATAATCTACACATCATGGCGCTGCATAGCAAAGATGGGGGTGAAAGAGAGTCTACCGAATACATACCTGATGATTCATTTTTGTGCTTTTCGTGATTTTTCTCCATTCTTTCGATAGGTTCGTATTGAACTTTATTATCAAGCCAAGAAATCCTTTGACAAATTCTTTATTATAGACCTTCTCATGATTTGGGAGATGATACATTGCTTTGAGGTCTTCTCGCTTTGAATGATCCAAAAGATGCTCCGTAAGCCGAAATAAACATTCTCATTCTTAATTTATACACTATCAATGACCCATCGAATCACATCATAATAAGGAATGATGTTCGCTTCCACGCAATTCAATGTAGGAATGAATTCGCAAGTGTTCTTTCAAGATACTGCAGTTGGAATCTCGAGTTATCTTCATCCGGAATCGATACCTTTGATATTGTGACTTTAGGGTTTTCACTCTCAATCGATTATAGAACTCCTTCCCATGTCATTTTTCTTAGCCCTTGACATGATGTATCCGTAACTATTTCCGCCTTTACTGCTTTTCCTTCGAGACTCCGTAGGAATCTCAACAAAGTTAGCGGCACCATAGGCCTTCATTCTCCTTGTTCCTCGATATCGTGATATCCGGTATTGTTTCTGGCCTCGCGAATGAAAGGATTTAGTGTTCTTTGATTCGCAAGGCAATAAGTTCTCAGCCGGATAAACAAGCAATTGAAAAGAACGATTATAAAAAATTATGGGTTCATGATTCATTATTTATTGAATCCGTGTAACGCTTAAATATTTTGTTTGGGTCACACTCACGCATTCAAAACAATCGTAAACCAACATCGTTTGATTTTCTATTCAATGCTGATCGTACTATTGGAGTTTCCTAGCGCTTAGAAAATAATATTAAATTACCTATTATGAACTCTTCCGATGACAAGTATATAAAAGATATGAATAACAATCGCATCGGAAGTACTCAAATGGTGTATGAATATCACAATAAAGATTTCTCCGATTTCTGATTGCGATAGCAAACTTCTTCGATTTCCGATTAGATGGTGGTATATCGCATCGGAGAGTTTCAATCGAAAAGAATTATCAATGGTTTTCTCCGATTTCCGATTGCGATATGGTGGGGTCTAACATATAGAGATTCTTCTCATTTGAGCGAAACAAATGTTTATTTCCTTTTGAAAAGTGTTTTATAATAAAGCGCGTCGCATCGGGGAATTTTCAATTGATCGTAAAGAATTTATTAAAAGTGTTCCGATCATGCGATTGCGATTGATCGCATCGCATCGGAGATATGTAAATGAATAACTTAAATCCTTTGCGATTGGAGATTTGCGATTGGACTAATCGCATCGGAGATTTTGAACATGTATGTAAAACTTTTCTCAAAGATTTTTCCAATTTCCGATTTCCGATCATCGTTCATGGAATTGTAATTGATTTATTTTCTATAATAAAGTCTTTTATATTTGATCGGACGAAGTTTTTGAATGTTGTATTTGTTTGTACACACTTGGTAACAAAGATATGCAATGAGTCTTTCAAAACAATGAATCTTTATTTCTAAGTATTTTATTCCTATATTAAAAGAAGAAAAAAGAGACCCTATTTTTAAATGAATTTTATTCTAAAATTTTGGAAAAAAAGGGAGGGTTGTTGTACAGTACAACAATTGACGATTCACCGAAAGAAACAATTATCTCTGAAAAAATAAAATGAATACTATATTTCTAGTAAGTAAAGATTTTTAAAGATAATGAAAACTATCTTAGGATAATCAAAAATAAAATCTAACTATGAAAAAGAATAAAAAATTACTTACAATTTCTTTCTAATTTCTTGAGAATAAAAAACATTTTTAGGTTATCTCAAGCTTTGATTGGTGTTAATAATGAAGTAAGTGGATTTCTCCAAATTTGGTTCTATAATACTCTATTGTCATAGGTATTGCCTCGCTGCCCGCAAATTCCGCTCATAGTCTCGACAAGCTACTTTTTAACCATTAACTTATTCATCGTCCCATCCAACTAAAATTATGACTTTTTTAAAAAAGATAAATTCATAAGACATTTTATCTCATGTTTTTTTGTCTTTTACTTATTTTCTATTTTTAAGAGCCATTGTTCGGTTTGGTAGCCAATTAATAACAATGCTATCCACTAGTTGTAATTAAACTTGAACAAGCTGGTTCGTGATGAGACCCCTTGTCTTATATTTATAAGCCATTACCCCGTTTTGATATGCGCATTGGTAATGTCGGGCTTTATTACTTATGAACATGGTAAGTAGGCTCGTGATGAGACCGATTCTCTTAAATTTTCGTTTAATTTCTTAGAATTACATTCTAAAAAATCACAACTTAAATGGATGGGGTGAAATAGTTTTATCCTTAAGAATCAATGAATGACAATTTTTTCGCAGTTTCTTGAGTACCAAGACTTTGAAAAAATATTTTACTTTTATCGATAACCTTCTACCAATAAAATTAGTAATGATTTACATTTTCCTCAAGTTTTCAAAAGATCATGCAAATGATTGGAATAATCTTTCAAAGTTTAACATCTTATTTTAAACTATCCAAAATCGTGATCATCTCTTTAAAAATTCTTATTTACACAAAAGCGTAAATATTTATAATATTCTTCCTAAGAAATTTTCTTAATAGTAAACTACCAATTAGAGACTTATTAACAACCTTTATTTGCAAAACAAAAAAAAACTTTGCAGAAAGGGATATGTACAAGTAAGAAGGGGTTACCTCCTTATGAAAAGAATTTCTTCAAAACAAGCCCATTTACAGGAAGAGATTCTCTATTTCTTGTTAAATCTTGGAGTATGAATGTATTTGAGCCTATTCAGCTAACCGAAATGGTCCAAGCCACATTTTCCGAAACTCGTATGCTTACCTTTTCTTCACATGTGTTTTATCCCATTTCAGAACAAAAATCACCAATTGACAAACCGAGGCTGCGTAGAACTTGCATCAAAAGAAGATTTTTACAAGCCGTTGATGTTTTTCATGAATAATTTTTGCTTTATCTCTATCTTCTTCTAATTTAAGGATTTGATCATATCTCAATTGAATGGATGAAAAATGATTTATTCAATAAAATTGCTCAGATAATGATGGGAGAGTTAGATTCTTTATGGTATCACAGCTTTTTTTCCATAAACCAAATTGAAAGGTGAAGTTCCTATTGAAGCTTTATAACAACATCAGTCACATAGTGCAAAAATTAAAGACTTGTGCCAATTCTTTTGATTTTGATCAATGATCCTTTTAATAATTTTGATAATATTTTTGTTAGTGGATTCAAATTTTAAACCATTACCTTGTGGATAATAATTTGTTGAATATTTCAATTTAAAACCTCTTTTTATTGCAAATTCCACTATACCGGCTTCCTTTGGGTAGGCAAATAAGATGCATGATCAAAGACAAGAGCGTTAGGTACACCAAACCCTGCTACGATGAATTGATCTATGAAATTAATAATTGTATCGAATTGGCTACCTTCAAAGAGATTGTCGCCACTCCATTTCTGTGAAATTAATCCGTTGTTGTAATGATGTATTTGTGTCATGAAGAATGAGGTACTATCACACCAATAATGTCAAGCCCCCATTGCTCAAATGGTTGCTCAATATTTACCCGCTGCAAAGGAAAAGTCGAAGTTTCTTTTGTCTTCCACTAAAGGCTTGTAAAAATTTTGCACTTCCTCACATAATTATGTGTATCTTTAAAAAGGGTAGGCCAATAATAACCATGGATTATTTTGTGAGTCGTGATATCGCTCCAAAATGACCTTCCGGTCCATCATGCAATTCCCGCAACACCTTTTTCACCTTCAGCCTTTTCAAGACATCTTAATAGGATTGAATCATAATTCTTTCCGAATAAATACATTATCAATGATCTCATATTTAATAGCCTTCAATCTTAAAGCACGTTTGTTCTTATAGCTAAGATTAGAATGAGCATACCCATTTTCAAGTAATAGATGAGATCAACATACCGAGATTCAGAACCGTAATACGTATCTCATTTTAATCTGAATATCATTATTTGGATCTTGATTTTCCGTATGTTATGAGATCCGCCAATAATCTGCAAAACCTTGTCCTCTAACAATCTTAGCTTCTGGGCCTTTAATATCATTATCATATTTTCCGCAGTCGTTACCCAGCTTAGCTCTCTTTTCTCCTACTTTTTTGAATTAATAATTGTCTCATCACAGAGAATGGGACAATGATTTTTGTATGTGTTTTTAAGAGAAAAGGTCTGAAATGTTTGATTGATTTTAAACACAACAAAGGCTTGTTTCTCAACATTTCCGAATAATTAAGTCAAATTTCCTTGCGTATTTTGAGCTAAAGAAAGAAATTGGTGTTTGAATTTTCTCGATTATTGTCATATAAAAACAAAGAAGATAGGATGTTTTGGCACAAAGTATACAAAGTGAAAACTTAGAAATTAGGGTATTCAATGGCCGGTGCATTAATGATCGTCATTGCTTGATTGCCTCAAAGTCTTTCTTTATGCCCCCATTTGAATACCGAATTTTTCTTGATCATATTTTGCATGTAAAACAATTTGAGAAAAATCAGAATGAATCTTTTACAAAAATTGATTTTCCCAAGAAATGATTGCATGGATTTTATATGAGGTAAAGAAATATCAAAAATTTCTTTCCCCCTTCTATCCGGATCAATATATATACCATCTTTTGACACAAAAATCCTAAGAGTTTTCCTTCATCAATATAAAGAAAGATTTATTTGGATTTAAGGAAATACCAAACCTTCTACATCTTTCAAATATTTGCTTTTTAAATCATGTAGATGATTGGCTCTCTTTTTGAAAATATCAAGTATGTCATCAAGATAAATAAATAAATCGACTCATTGATCGTACCTTTAAATGCTATGTCCATGGCTCTTTGGAAAGTTGCTCCCCCGCATTTATTAGACCAAAAGGCATTTTATGATAAGCATAGGTTCCCCATTTGGTTCGAAAGTTGTTTTCAATCTATCCTGATGAACTAAAACCTCGATTATACCCTAAAATCCATCAAGAAAGGACATGAGTTCGGGAATCCGATTTACCTTTTGAAGTATATGTTCCATGGTTGGCAATGGGAAATTGTCTTTTAAACATGCCTTGTTTAAATTTCTAAAATCAATACAGATTCTTATATCACCATTTTTCTTCCTTGCTGTACCATATTGGAAACCCAATTGGAATGCTCACAGAAAAAATGATTTTGGCTTTTAAAAGTTTATTAAGTTCGATTTGATTTGACTTTCGAGATTTGGATGAATCTTTTCTTAACTTCAGTTCAGGTTTAATATCAGAAGCATTGGAATTGTGTGTTGAATAACATAAGTATCATACGTTTTTAAATCATCATAATTCCAAGAAAAAACATTTTTTATATTTCTTCTAAGTTTAATGAAAAGCATTCATTTTCCGGAGTTAAATTAAGTCCTGAATTAACATTTTCAGGATTAGAGTTTCGTAGCCAAGATTTACTAATTCAAACTTCAAAGTGGAACTTTGAAGTTTAGTATTGGTAACTTTCTTGAATCGCTTATATCATATAAGTCCTCCAATTTAACAATGATTTTCGAATGGGATTTTCATTACCTTTTGAGGCAATTTGAAAATCATGATCATCCTCATCAATAATTTGTTCTCATCATATGATTTCTCCTGAATCAAGAATTCAGAATGTCTTGATCATGATAGAATACTCTCCAATTTGTGATATTATCTCAAATGTATGGGCGAAAAATCAATTTACCGAAAATCTACTTCCAGATCGCAATCTTCAAGCAGAAGGAGTTTGGATGCAACATTAGCTAACAAATCAAATCGATGTATTTTGATTCCTAGGAATAGAAGAAATATTGAATGCTAAAATCAAAGGGTAAGATCTTGCAGACTAGGGGTTTCGATAGTGTTTAAGATGTCCCGAAAGGCAATGGATAGTATTCCTAACTTGTTTAATGACAATTTCAGAATCACCAAAGATTCTCAAGTATTTAACATCTAACCCTATAGTTTTATAAAGTCCTCAATCAAGGCTTCATATTCCGTGCAGCATTGTTTGTACACTCAAATTCTAACCTACATGATAGCATGGTTTTCTCCATCCGGATCAATTAAGATGCATCCTGCTCCCATGGGCCATCACTAGATTTGATCCATCAAAATATAATGACCAAAATAAAGATTTATCTATTGGCTTATCTACAATTATATCGTAAATATTTACACTCGGGAAGAATCGTATCAGAAAAATTTTTCTATTTGAGAAACAAAAGTATTTACAAAAGGGTGATTGTGGTGCTTTGAAGTTCCCAAGGAATGACTCGCTATAATAACTCAAGAATATTATTGTTGAAAGCCACAAAGTTCATTAGATTGTTCAAATTCAAAGGGATGTGCTGTGCATCATATGTTTTTCTTGTTCAACTTTGATTTGATTTGGTTTCCTTTGTAAGGAAGCCACATATGTGAATAATCGCCTGCGATATAACCATTAAGTTTTGGCAAGACTGGGCCCCCGCTTAAGACTAATCCATAGAATTCCAGGAATATCTCGCAATCAAAATATCAATTCTTCGACAACCTAGGATCTAAGCTGTCCGATAGTAACCAAATTGATTTCTCCTACAACTTGAACTTTAGAGCCGATCCAATTGAACAATATGAACTGCCAATTTGTGGTTCAATCTTCAATTTGGTACAAAATAAGTAGCATTATATTAGAGGATGCTCCGGTAATCGATTAAATAAATATGCGCATTCTTATTATACATTTCATAAGTCAAAAGAAAAGGAGTCCGAGAATTTGATATTTCGCAATGAGTACAATATCAGTATCATCTACTTTGTCCGGTGGCTATCACCCCTTTAGTCGTTTAACCACACCACTCGTAAAGGAGCAATCGGTAGCATTTAATTCTTTTAATAACAATCAATGTTTTAGTTTGCCGAGTTCATGTAAGGAAATGTTGGCTTTAATCTTTTCATGTTCAACAATGTTATAATCCATAGGATCCGATACCACTAAATATTTTGATGTCGATGTAGGAGGATTAGAAGAAGATGGCTGATTTTGAGCAGTAATGGAGAAGCCTTTCTTTGGAGGGGATTTGTCTTTGGTACTGGGAGTTGTAGTTTTCTTTTTTAGGAACTCGTTTGTACAAATCCGATGTAGATTTACTCCTAGTACTTACAGCATGGCTTCTTGAGCTACCTTACCATCGTAATTCAGGGAGAATAAAATCCCACATTCCATGTAATTCAGCCTATTTCTTCATTCTCTTCTTCTTCATCCGATACCGGAGATGTATCTTCTTCTTCTTCTCTTTGATTCCGCATTAGAGATTGAATTGGGAGGTTTAGTTTCAACTTGGATTTCTTTTGAAATTTCGAATGGTTTTTTGGTATAGAAGTTTCTACTTCTACTTATTTTTTTATTTCGAACTATTTCATTCGGGACATGGTTTTAAGAACTCTTTCGTAAACCTTCCATGTCGTATGGGTCTTTGGCCGTCTTTTTCCTCGAATCATCTTTGTGTCGGTCTTCTGGATTTCCTTTCAATAGCATTTTTATTTTCTTTTCTAGAGAAATAATTTGTTTTTCTATCGCAATAGCCTCTTTCATATTTCGCTAAAGTAGGTTTTGGTACCTATCTACAAAAATTGCTAAGTGTTTGAGGGCAAAGTGCTTATGTACTATTCACTTCCGACTTGTTCACTAGGCTTGAATCGTATGGATTTTGTTCAAGAGTTTGTTGAATCTGGTATTGGTTGAAATCTTTAATGGGCTCCTTGGGTTCGTCTTCAAATTCTGAGAGATCGTTGATTAAAGTAGCTATTGATCTATCATCTCCAAATTTGGTTAAAAAATGATCCGCAAAAAATGGCCCAACTTGTTATACGAAGGAATCCCCAAGGCAATGAAAAGTACCAGATCCCGCTCGCCTGAAGAGTATAAGGGAATAGTCCGACTACAACATCTTCTTCTACGACTCCATTCAAATTTACAACAAGATAAAGTTATCGATGTGTTCTTCACTCGAATGTTAAGATCCGGACTAAACTGGAAGCCATTTTCCAGATCGTCAGTAAATCATGTAAAGGTGCAGCATGTCGATGTACCCTCGGACTAGCCCATGGTCTCCGTGCCATTATCAGAATAACCGTTGAAGGAGTAGCAGAGACCGGTGGTGTCGAACGTGGTTGTTGGAATTGATGATGTTGAGATTGATGATGATTGAGCAGATGATGTTGAAATAACCGCACTTTGTTGAGTTGGGGTTTTGGAAACGGTGGTCGAATATGAGATGGGAACTTCATATCACTTTCCTCGATTCGATTGAGTTCTTTTGTCTTGACTCTACTAGGTAAAGGAATTGTCGTAGGATACCAAGTTTTTCACTTTGTAGCCTAAGAAGAGGTTTTGGGAAGGAACAAATTGTGAGCTTACACTACCTTCGATATTTCACTCATCTAGAGATAATGAGAATCCTTTCAATTTATGGATTAAATCTTGTACTTCAGAGACTCGTGGATTTTGGTTGTCTCGATTGTTTTGAGACTTTGGTGGTGGGTGTCTGAATATTCTTCTCAATTCCTTCTCGTGGATTTTGTAATTCGAAGAAATTGAAGAAGTTAATGAGGGTGTTTTCTCTCGAATGGTCTCTGGATAAATATTTACTTGCCATTCATAGCTCGTGCCCTCCTTTCTAGCGCCAAAAATGTTGAGGCCTAGAAAATCTCTCGCTTCAAACATTGGGGAAACCACCTGGCCGGGACTCAGGACAACTTCTTATCCATTTGGTATACGTTCCAACCGACATTTTGAAAGGACCGCTTTCCTTATAACTAATGGGTTGGTGATGGGTTGATTTTGATGAGTGGAAATGAGACTAAATGACTCAAATAAAACTATTTAATTTAATCTTAAATACCGATGAAGAAATTCTCCTAAAACTAACCTCGTGTATCATATGTGAATACAACTTAAAATTATTCCAATCGAACAATAACCATAAAAATGTATTAAAGTTTAATTGAAATTGTGCAATAAGAAATAAAAGATAATTGCTTAAGAATTTAAATTTAATTATATTAGCATATTGTATTAATCATTGTAGATCATCTTACATACATTTATGAAAAGTGAATATTTCTAATATACTCAAAAATGATATATATAGAGAAATATTATGAAAACTATAAAATACATAATAAATGATAGAAAATTTAAAAGAGAATATCATATAGCAAAGGAAATTAACAAAGGAATAACATAAAAATACCTTATCCATCTTGAAAGTTTCAAATGAAATTGACATTTCGATTCAAGAATTCCAATGCAAAATCAAATCCAAGGTACAAAAATGCAACTCTTTAAAGATAATTCCGCATAAAAATCGCATGTGATCCTTTATAAAATATAAGAGCCAGCGTGGAGGCGTAAATGTAATCTCCAAGTCAAAATAGTACAACTCGTGACCTCTTCTCCAATGCATGAGAGGGGTTTAAATATGAAATTACATGAAAGTTTAATCCTACTATCATCGCTACAATCTATCAATTTGAAAACAAAACACCATCTTAAAAATGGAACCGATTCATTGCTTTTCCTTCGCTCAATGTAGCCAGGTGGAAAATTTTCAACATTTCCTGACTCTTGACAGATGACTCATCTTGGAATGTAACCTGCCCGAAATAGTATGTGGCATCGAAGAATTCTCGTAATCCAAAACAATCGACAGCATTCGATAGGCATTTAATATCTAATTGTTGATTGAGTGGCTTAATCGTATAGGTCCACATATTATCCCAAAATATTGTTTGAAGCTTATTGATCCGTTGATTTTTATTCATTATTTCTTCTTTTCCATCCTGTATCGCCTTTTCGTGACTTTAAGCAACCGGCCTAAAATACAATCACCGAGATTAATCGCGTATACAAGTCGTCATTGATAAACTCCGTGTTATATTACCCATCGTGCTTCTAGCTCTTGATATAGCTCTCTCGCTCATTAACCGTCGTTCACATCAGAATAATGATTTCCTTATGTCTTTCTTCTTCTATTTTAGGAAGATTAGATTTTTCTTCTCCTTTTTTCCGTATATTGCTAAGTAAGAAATTCAAATCCTTTCATCGCATCACTGAATTTTCTTGCTCGAGAGTAACTATGTCCCGTATCAAAGAGGACGTGATATCAATAAAAGCGGGTTCTCGTTTTGAGTTAATTTTGGACAAAATGATTTAACCGCGTCGAGACAACGCTTATTGGCTTCAAGAGCTCGCTTTAAAATTCATTTAATTTGGGAAAATCCTTGAATTTGTCTAAAGTTGCTTGAAATTCTTTTTCTTGTATAATCTTTGTATCTTGCTCATTTTGCAACAAATTCTGTAGCTTGGAAATTTCTTGATTCAACTGTTGCTGTTTGCTTAAAGCCTGTTCATCAACTTTATTCTTTTCTGTGGCAAGCTGTTCTTCTAGCTCTTTAGATCTGAGCTCTTGATCTTGTAATTGCTGTTCCAATTGAGCAATCTTCTGCTGATTTTCATTAGCTTGTTCTTCAAGTAAAGCTATATGGAGATCTTTTTGGGTCATTAACTGAGAAACTTCCGCAGCTTTATCTATTACAAAAGACTGTATG
>CM076569.1:752069705-752134635 GCA_034641835.2 Pinus albicaulis
ACTCCACGATAAAATGCGAAAACGGTTAAACACCTACCAATTGAATGAAGTGGCGTTTAACCTTACTCCACTCCACTCCACTCCACTCCACTCCAGACTCCAGACTCCAGACTCCAGACTCCAGACTCCAGACTCCAGACTCCTTAGTGGCACCTAGGAGGAAAACACAAGAGGGTGTTCCATGTTCTCCTCAATGGGATGGGTTCTTGTGAGTCCTCAACACTTCATATTTAGAACTTCTCACTCTTGATGGTGTAGAAAACCCAGAAAAAAATGGAAAAGTATGGCTATGATTATAGATCAATAGCTAGACCAAGTGTTGAGATCCACAGTGATCTTTAGGCAAAAAAAGGTGACAAATGAATGGGAAAACCCTTCTATTTATAATAAAATATTGAGTTAGTCTAGAGATTGGTGCATAATTAAATTATTATTGACCAAATCCAAATCCAACTTTTATGGAATATTTTATTACATTTGTTGGAGGGAAAAGGAATTTGGCTTGTGTCAAATCCCGTTATTTGTAAATAATAAATAAATAAATGATTTATTTATTATTTTAAGGATGTGATTAAGTAATAATAAATAAATAAATAAATGATTTATTTATTATTTTAAGGATATGGTTGAGTAATAATCAAATAGATAATGATTTATTTAATTATTTAAGGGTGAATTAGTCATATTTAACAAAGAATATTATTTAAATAAGATTTAAACAATTATTCTTAGAAAATAATAAGATAAATAATGATTTATCTAATTAATTTCCTTGTTTTGGGTTAAATATAACCAGAAATATTAATTAAACTAATTAAACTAATTATTTCTTGAGGAAAATCAAACAAATGTATATTTATTTAATATTTTCTTATGGGGTTTCCTGTTTAGACTATAAACAACTTAATAAAGGTGGTTTACTAAGTTATTTTCATAGTGAAAGCAATTTTACTTGGAGTAAAATTGGTCTTACATGATGTACTTGTGTCCATCTAATGATAATATGTTAGATGACCAAAAAATAGTGTAACAGATTCCCCCCAGCGTGCGAGTGTTAGAAGCTAATTGTATGACTGAAGTACGTTGTAAGAATTCAATCACTAGACATCAAAGGGGAAGTCAAAGAGAGATAAGTATAAGGTAAACCAAAGTGCTGAAAGAACTAGACCCTGAGGAGGCGACTTGCAAGTGCAACAAGTCTTTTTGATGAGTGAGTACCTACTATAGGTGGCAGGGGAGGCATACCTATGCCCACCAAGGCAATAGTACAAACAATAAGGCGCCCGAAAAACCATGGAACACAATAATAAAGCATATGCTGGCCTAAACATGAGCCAAATAAATAACACGATAATGGATCCCACATACATATTGTGCCTGCGATAACAGCTAGGACTTTGTACAATAATATATGAGTACATGAGATATAAATACAACCCAGATGCCCCTGAACAAAGGAAAGGGCTCCAAAAATATGACTAGTACATGCAAACAAAACGGTGCTGCAAGCGACTGATGCCGAAATCAGCAAATGTATGGAGCTGCATCGAAGGTTGTGATGAAGAGGTCATCCGAGTGTGTGGGGGGCTACCTGTAGGGCCACCCCTCATGAGGGCTGAGACATCTCAGACACACTCGGGAATCATCAATGTCAGTTGCTGCATCAATGAACCATCGAGTATACGGATCTCGATCATGCTGAAAGGAGCTGGAGCTGAGAAACAATCAATTCAAAGGGAAATAAGGAGTCCCTTTGCCTGATCCGAGGTACCAAACCAAAGTGTAAGCTGGAACCAAGGTACACCGCCCTCTAGACTTCTCTTCTGGAATGAATGAGCTGATATCGATAGAAGGAAGTCTGCCATAGGTGAGGTAATAAGGGATCCTCAACTAGGGCATGAGAGAAAATAGTAGAGTGACTAACAGACTGACACCAATGATGATGATGAAATGGGAGGAATTGTGTAACGAATAGACGAATTCCCTTGTTAGAGAATAAAGGACATGGATGAATTGGTAGCGGTTGACACAACATCATGAGGGATAGGGGATAATGGGACTGAAGGCCATAAGATGAAACACGAGAGAGGGACCAAGCAGTGAATGATGGAGGACTATAGCAGGATGAAAAGGGGGATAGACTCCATGAATGCAATGATGACTCAGCTCAGATGTTCTAAAAAAGGGTGAGTCGATGGTGCTTCCACAGATGTAAAGGGTCCAATGGGGACCTTAAAATCAGGAGTACTAGATGGTAACACATGGTGAAAGTCGACATGAGCGGGGACAAGTATGGAGGCAACATGGTGCCCCCAATACGAGTGTTGCAAGTGAAGAAAGTCGATTTTTGAGGAAGGGTGAGGTGAGGCTTCTTGGGAAAATGTGTCCCGGTGAAGTATCAAATCGCTAAAAACTAGCATATACCCATTTGAGGGCTCAATGATAGCTTTCCAACGATGCAGATGGTTTGGTAAATGGAGCTACGGTTGGATCGCGACGAGCGAAAGAAGAAACATGGGTTTATCTTTTAATAAGGCATTTTCCCTCCAAATTCATTCATTTGCATGTGGAGCTGTGGTGAACGTGGAGAGGAGAGAAGGCCCTAAATCTTGCAGCGATCGTAGCGGACAAATCAACTGTTGGAATCAGGAGCTGCCAGTTGCAGGTAAGAGGCCTAACCCTACTCTTTCTTTTCAGTGGATTAAAAGTTCATATTAGGTCCCTAATGCTCAGTAAAAGCCCTCTACTCCTCCTCACAGCCAGGTCGCACTTTTTGGGGCAAAAACTGAGACGTGGGTAACAGGTTTTGGCCAGATAAGTGCGACCTTTCCCAGGTTAGGGCCTGGAAAGTGCGACCTGTCCGGGAGGGGTGTTTTGGTGCTATTTTTTGGCTGAGCACTAGGGTTTTTTGATGAGAAACAGTCTTTCCTATCTTCATACTAATTGATATGATGGTTTTGTACACGTTTGGTAGAATTACATATCAACTAGAGAGAGAGAGACCTGGGCGCATTGCGTTTGGAGATCTGGGAGGATCAGGGTGTCCGCAGTGCTTTGGCCAAGTTTGGGGTTCTGAAGTTTGTGGAGAACCCTTTGATGAGAGCTAGGGAGCCCTTATTGGCCCGAATTGTCAGCTACTGGGACCCAAACCATGAGGTATTTATAGTGCAGGGGCACTGGATCGAGTTGACGGTCCAGGATATATATTTCCTGACTGGTTTACCACCACTTGGGATGGTAGGGAATACTCAGAAAGTATTACCGTGTGGGCAGAATATCATAGAGTTTGTAGAGCGCCATTTTCATCCAGGTCTCCCAGTCAAGGGGACTTGGATACCCATCGGGGATTTGGAGAGGTTAGAGACCCGTGTTGTGGCCGCAGCGGTGCTGTGGATCCTGGGCAACTAGGCACTCCATCACACTACGGGGGGATAGATGATGTTGGTGGAGAGTGTTTTGAGTGGGACCTACTATGGGTGGGCCCAGATGATGCTATCGTCATTGAAACGGAAGTTGTCGCTATGTAAGCGACAAGTGAACCATGACTATGTGTATGGTACAGTTTTGTGCTCTTTCTTTTTTTAGAAGATGCCAACACTTCGACCTCGCATAAAGCTCCCAGATGGGGGCCCGAGAGAGCCTATGATGCGCCGGTGGGGGTGATTAATGTGCAGAGGAGGAGGTGGAGTAGTTGGACAAGTGTTTCATCCTGATTTCTTCGTTCATTGGGATCAGATGCCGCTATATATAGATGACTATCCCTATAATGGGATGAGTTATTATGGGGACTCGGATCTGCCACTTCCACTTGGTCGTATATGGGGACAAAATGGTAAGTGCCACATTGCTGATCTTTTACGTGCATGTAAAGTTTTTAGAATATTGTATGTAGTACTGATTCTTTTACTTTTGGTATGCTAATACAGCACCGGTAAAATCAGCTGGGTACATGGGGCGTCCTGCAGTATTGGGGGCCACTGGATCTAGTGGACCAAGGGCGCAGCAAAATGAGGACGCAGAAGCCCTTCTGGAGGACATCCATCATAGATGTGAGAGGCTTTTGATCAGTGTTTTGGAGCGCGGATGGCAAGACTTAGATGACTAGTACATAGAGCCATGTATTGGTGTATCTTAGGAATGGCGAGGGGTCATGCGACGCATGGCGATGGCCGGACAAAGTGTTCATGATCTAAGAGCTGCGGGGGTAGAGCCATTGGCTCGGGATCCTCCAGATAGTGATTAGTGTTTAGGGGTATGTGGTGCCCCCATTTTTGATTTTTTGGTAACATGCTATGGGCATGTCATATGTATCAGAGTTGATTAACTCTAAAATATTTTATACGACACATACTATGGATATGCATCGTTTTGATATTTTTATGTTATTGTCTTGTGTTAAACGTGTGTGTTAAATTCCAATCCAGAATATGGTTTGCAATGCTATCTACACAGTGGTTTTGTGCTCTAGGTACATGACTGAAAGTAATGATTTCAAATTCATGCATCAAAAGTTTCACTCGTAAATATCTTCTGAAAAGGATAGGATTATGCACACGATATACACCATTCAATTGCATGACAAGAAGCATGGAATCTAAAAGAACATGAAGGTGGAGGATGCGGTGTGAAAGGGCATCGGCTAATAAACCTCGCACAGCATCATATTTGGCCTGATTATTGGTAGCAGTACCAATGCATACAGTATTTGAAAGAACAAGTGCCTGCAAATGGGTAAAAATGGCCCAACCTTCCGAGGCTAAATTCCAGGAGTAGTGACTTAGACCATCAGAAAAACTGATATAAGGTGTTGACGAGGGGTCCCTCTGAAAGGTGCCACAAGACAATAAATGGGAGGGTAAATAACAATGCTGGCAACCTGAGTGCATAGTAGAAATCGAATGCACTTTGCAGAAGGAAGTGATATGGGTAGGATGTCTACTTCCCACATGCTACTGATGAGGGGAAATGTGGGAGCTATGGGAGACGTAGCTTGAGCTCAGGCTGCATAAGTCACCAATGGTATGGATGATGGCATCCATTTTATGGGCAGGAAAGATGAAGTCAGGGGTGGACATAGCTTCCATGATGTCGTTGTCACAACAGGAGGTGGAAATACAGTAGGAAGGGAGACCACATGACGCGGCGGGGCTACCTGACTCATCATCATGAGAAGAAAGACTCACATCCGCATCATCGTGGGAGATGACGTAAGAACAAGTAGATAAAGGATCTACTGATGTTGAGCCTGGGGTTTTTGCTAAAAGGGGGTCAAGTGAAACAACAGGAGAAGATTCAGAGGGAAATTTTGTTGAGGGTCTCAAGGATGATGAAAGGTAGAGGATGGTGGCCGCATGCTCTGTCATGTCGACATCAGGGGGGGGAATGTCAATAGGAGTGGGTAAATCCTCAGTCTGGCCTGCATCATACTACGCAAGTACTGGAGAAGCGGATTGGTTCTGTTTAATCTCGTATTCTCGATCTACCTCTAAAGAGGCACGATAATGCATTAGGTCGGGAAAATCATGAGAGTAATGGCCACGGATACCACACAAAGCACAAGGGTGTTTGGTGTGAATAGTCTTGTTGTTCTTGGTAATAGTTGATGACGAAGCAAAGGTTTCGGTGACCGTCAACTCAGGGAACGTGACATTAACCATGGGCTTGATGCGGGGCAACTCGAGACAAGTATGGGTGGAAAGAATGATGAAATCACACAAAGCGCAGGGATTTGGAGGTAGAGGAGCTGCAGGGTCAGTCAGGGCCACTTTTTCCTTTGAGGCCCTTTTGCAATCTTTTCCCTTCTTACCCAAAGCAGTCGCAACAGGAGGCGGTTCCTGTTGAGGTGGTTGAGGCCCTGTGACAACGGGAGAAGTCATGGGGACCGGTTGAACCAGGGTTAAGGAAATATAAGGTTTTGGTTGACCTGGCGGGGTGGTGGTTGGAAGATCAAGGTACCAAACCGGGAGCCCAATGGTCAAGTTAGGTAGAGAGAGGGTGGCCACGACAGGTGCCATATAGATGCCCGATGGAGGGACTAGGAACGGTATTTGACTGGAGGGGTAATGGCCAGGTGGGATGGCTCCTAAATGGTTAAGGCATTAAGGAACCAACCCATGAGGATAAAAAGGCTCATGAGTACCACCTGAAGGGCCAGGGGGAGGAGGTCCAAGAGGCTACATCGAAGGGCTAGGAGACGGATGCAGAGGGCAATTGTGTTGTTGACTAGCCGAGGTGGGCCTCTTGAGAGAAGCCCGAGACAATTGCATCATACAAACATTCGATGAGCTAGGATCAGAGATAGGAGGAGGAAGACCAGAGAAGGTACCAAGCAAGGAGGAGTCCTTGTATATGCTAGGTGAGACACTAGTCAAAGGGTCGACGGTTTTCTTGTTGGCTATCGAAGAGATAGTGGACTCAGGGGAGGTCTGAGCCTTTGGCTCGTAATATGTCAATTGGTCAATGGTGAATATCTTTCCATTATGGGGGAAGGACATCTTGCAGTGAACCACAAAAGGGACAACTGACATCACATAAGTGTAGCTACGACCCAAAAGAATGTTGTAATCCAAGGGAGCATCTATGACTTCTACGTCAACGCAAATTGTCTTGCCCGCAAGAGTGATAGGACAATTGCGGAATAAGCCAATGGGCTTGGAGGTGTGGCCACCCTACGCTCAAAGAGTAATCATGGAAGGGGCCAACTCAGTAGATCTGAGTTGTTTCCAAACTGAAGCGGACATCACACTAGTGGATGCCCCCTCATCAATAATGCACCGAGAAACGTTGGCATTCCGAATCTTGACTTGGATTTGGAAAGCAATGCAATTAGGGAGAGGAGGACGTTCTGATCGGTCAACATAAAAGATAGTCAATCGATCGTCAGAAGGGTCTACAGCACCCATGGTAGACAGAAGATATTTTCGTTGTGAAGGGCACAACTAAAGGAGTTCCATCGTTGAAATGGCAGCAGGGGATTGTGCCAAATCATCAACTATGCTATACGAATGGGTGGCTTTGCTAGAAGCAGCATTTCAGCATAGTGAACCCTTAGGGATCTTGGTATGAACCTCTGCCCTAGGCTGAGGGATCTTCAAGTGGCCATTAAGTGTCGAAAGAGGCTCTGTAGAGACCGAAGGAGGTGGCTCGGTGACAGACGTAGCGGGAGGCTTGTTGTACTGACGGGACCGAGTTTGAAGATTGATGTCTACAGTTGAAGGTTGATCGGATTTCATCATGAGAATCTGGTCATTGAGGGTACCAGATGACAAAGGTTGGGTAATAGTGTGGTATACAGGAGGTTGGGTAAAGAAAGGAGGCATGTTATACCCTGAATATGTGTTACCAAGAGGGGAAGATGTGCAAGGGGTGTTGGCCTTTTCCTGAGGAAAATTAGAGCCCATGGGAGGTTGAGAAATGATGACACACACACGGTATCGAGGAAAAAGAGATTGACAAGGGCAGGGAGGTGCATAATCAAGTGATTACAATGTCGAAACAAGGGCAAAGAGGTACAATATCAAATGATTTCAATTTTTTGGAGTATTTTCTTGGCGGTGTTAACCAAGCCCTTTTTCACTTAGGGTGTGTGTGTAAAAGTGTGTAAATTTTAATTTTTAAACCCATACATTTGTAGAGAAAAGAAAAAATGTGCTGTAGAGCTGTGAATAAACCTGTAAATGACAGTATATAGGCCTGCAAAACAGAAAATAAATAGCTAACAATGTAGTAATCTAAACCCAAGGAGGCGGGTCTCTCAACAATTAGTCTATAGGTGAGTAAAAAAATAATTTAAACACACTAAAAAAAAAAGGCTAATAGATCTTGGGTCAAGAGGGACAGAGATCTAAAAGATAAAATCTGCTAGAAAGTGGTGCAGAAAACAATAACAAATCAAAGGAAAATTGTTGTAAAAAGAGGTGGCAAAAGGCTATCTCCAAGAGGTAAGCAGAGTGCCCCCTAATGGAAAACCCAAACAAAGCTAAATGGGAAGATTTGGATGGATAAAAAACTGATCTAAAGTGGATCTGAAGATGATTTATCAGATCTAAAAAAATGGCTGAAGACTCTGAAATTTCAGACATCCTACAACAGAAAACACTCTTCCACAAAAAGTGGAGGGTACTGAAGCCCTAGGGGGCTAGGTTCCCACTTAGTTGAGCAAAACAGAACAAGTACAGGTCCAAAACGGGCAGATATGGAGGTCAGACAACCCTTGACAAAGGCTCAGCAAAACCCAGAAAACTTTCAGAAAAATCCCTACAGAAAGTCCAGGTCGTAGTTTTTGGCTCGTTTTCAGTAGAGGTCGCACTTTTTGGGTAGTAAAGTGCGCCCTGGAGGTCTAGCTCTTAGGTTTTGGGCAGAAAAGTGTGACCTGCACTTCCGGTACTCTTAGTGGCAGGTTTCAAAAAAAATTGTCGTCTTAGCTGCGACTGATGTCGTTCACCTGCGCAATGGGTCCGAAAACACGCGAAAGTTAGAATTTTTATCGTTTTAGGGTTTTATGGATTAAAAAAAACATCAAGAATAAGAAAAACAAGGGGCTGAAGAGAAATCCTAGGGCCTGAAGCAGCTGGATATGCAAGGATCAGAAAAATGACAACAGTCGTAATGGTAAACCCATGTGGAGTCGCCAGTTGTTAGTATGAATATTTATTTGAAGTGTACGGAAAAATACCACCTTAGCTACGCATAACTTATAGCCCTAACAACATAAATGACTGCTAATATATTCATATCTACAATTAGATGATCAAGACAAATGCTACAAAGATCTAGATCTATGCATTAGAAGACATTATACAGTAGAAAAATAAAATTTACTCCATAGATCCAATAGACAAGACAAGCATATATCCAATGAATAATTTTATTAATGGCACCTGGGAGGAAAACACAAGAGGGCGTTCCTTGTTTTCCTCAATGGGATGGGTTCTTGTGAGTCCTCAGCACTTCAGATTTAGAACTTCTCTCTCTTGATGGTGTAGAAAACCCAGACAAAAATGGAAAAGTATGGCGATGATTATGGATCAATAGCCAGACCAAGTGTTGAGATCTAGAGTGATCTTTAGGCAACAAAAGGTGACAAATGAATGAGAAAACCCTTCTATTTATAACAAAATATTGAGCTAGTCTAGAGATTGGTGCATAATTAAAATATTATTAACCAAATCTAGATCCAACTTTTATGGAATATTTTATTATATTTGTTGGAGGGAAAAGGAATTTGACTTGAGTCAAATCCCGTTATTTGTAAATAATAAATAAATAAATGATTTATTTATTATTTTAAGGATGTGATTAAGTAATAATAAATAAATAAATGATTTATTTATTATTTTAAGGATATGATTGAGTAATAATAAAATAAATAATGATTTATTTAATTATTTTAAGGATATGGTTGAGTAATAATCAAATAAATAATTATTTATTTAATTATTTAAGGGTGAATTAGTCATATTTAACAAAGAATATTATTTAAATAAGATTTAAACAATTATTCTTAGAAAATAATAAGATAAATAATGATTTATCTAATTAATTTCCTTGTTTTGGGTTAAATATGACCAGAAATATTAATTAAAATACTGTTTAACTAATTATTTCTTGAGGAAAATGAAACAAATGTATATTCATTAAATATTTCCTTATGGGGTTTCCTGTTTAGACCATAAAAAACTTAATAAAGGTGGTTTACTAAGTTATTTTCATAGTGAAAGCAATTTTACTTGGAGTAAAATTGGTCTTACATGATGTACTTGGGTCCATCTAATGATAATAGGTTAGATGACCAAGAAATGGTGTAACAAGAACCACGATACTCTGCTTTTTCCAAAGAAAATTTACATAATATTCTCTTGGAAACAGTTGCCGATCAAATGACCCTCCATGCTCTTTGAATAGAGATCATGGACCAATCAAGTGATAAGCCACAGATCAAGTGTTAGTAATACTGAGGAGAGAATGGACCATTAGATCACTACATATCGTGACCATCAGATTATAAGTTACAAATAACTCTATGCTAGACCAAGTTATAGTTATCTATTTCTTTATTATGTAATGTTGTAACTTACAATATGATGGTCACGATATCTAGTAATCCGACGGTTCATTCTCTCCTCACTATTACTGACTCTTGATTCGTGGCTTAACACCCTTTTGGTCCATGATCTCTATTTAAAGAGCATGAAGGGTCATTTGTATGGCGACCATTTATGGGAGACGTTTATGTAAATTTTCATTCTATATATTAATAAAATTCCTGAAGTGGCGACATTTGCTCAAACCATGGGCTGTTTCCCTCTTCAAGGATTCTAACCACATCAAATACTAGTGTGCTAATATCTGTTCTATTTGTGAGAGGTGACCTTTAGTGTTTGATCTAAGGAACTTACCATGTAAATTCCAACATAGTATCATAGATGTTCTGAGGGATGCATTCATTGTTAATCAAAATCTGAAGACGATTTGACTGCATGCGACTGTCATTTTCTAGATCTAATGTTTCTGATCACTTTCGGGCTAGGAGAACTTCTCGTTGTGTCTAGATCCTCTATTCCTATGAGGAACCCCTTTCGTTCCATGCGAAAAGGTTTCCGGTTGCCCAATATATGTAATTTTAGATATGGAGGTATAGAGTTTTTTTTTTTAGTTATATGTGTCTATCTCTCTATTTTATTTCGGTTTATAGTCCTTTTTATGTTTCGTGGTCTATACCCTCCTCTCTGCGCATGATCTTTGATCTACATTCTCCGTGATCTCGAAACCAGGAATAATAATACGATATTTTTCTCCTACGTATTCTCTTTTCCCGCAACTTTGTGCAATCTCAGAAAATTAGAAGTAGTGACAAAAATATTTAGTTTTCAGGCGGACTAACCAGAAATCTAACATTCTTCCATAAGGCCTGTATATTTTTTTTGTTGTTTGCGTGCTTGTTTTTTGCAAGAAAAATCACTGATGAGGAGTTCATTAATTTTTCTCAAAATTCAAAGTTATAGGATTGTGTTGAAATTAGGATGGTTGCGTAGATATCTTCTTCCTAATTTCGACGCCATGAACGGTTCGAAAAACAAATGTTGTATGAGGAAGATATTGTGTTCTGATCGAAATGGAAAACATGTAAAATTACTACAGTTTAACCAGGTTTGACTGGGATTCATAGTCAGCAAAATGGATGCACAATCATAAAAAAAGGGAATATTCCTTCCATAGGACCAATCATTGGTTGAAAAGCATCATTGTACTATTTGAAAGTACGAGTTGAAGAGCTAGTGAGATGTTGCCACGTGGCTAGCCCTGAGGTTGCCATGTGGCCTTGAAAATGCATGTTAAAATTTAATGAGAGGAAACAGGGCTTGACCCCCTGACCTCCTTCCGGACATGAGAACACCTTACCATCTGCTCTACGCAATGGTTCTTAACCTCCTTAGGCGATGGGTTACATTTATGGTTTACTGCAAATGCATATGGGGTTTGGGAACCGCCGAAAGTCCCAACCCGTGAGCGGTCCCTGCAATGTGTGTCACAGGGCAACAATATAACATCAACAACCATTGCACGGTCAATGAAAACCCGACGGAATTCAACCATGGTTAAACTCTTTCAACCGTAGTTTCAGCGGGAGTTCTGCTAACCACCACATTAACTAGCGGTTTGGGGGTGCGCATGTGGCCACCACCCAACCACAACATTAAATGTGCAGTCTATTTCGGTGGAGAAGTTAGGGGTGCACATAAATTGCTGGCCAACCCATATTTAGCTCCAGTTAACTAGAGTTCTCCAATTTTAGTGAATTTTTCCTAGGAGATACTGGGAAAAAGTGTAGGAGGCTCAATTTTCAACCATTGTTAGTGAATGAAGAGTCAATTTTGATTATTTGGAGCATTCTGAAGCCATTGGTGCAGAGAAAAAAAACATTACAACACTGTAACTACATTTAATCGAAACTTTTTTAGCATAATGAAATATGGACAAGGCATTGGGAGCTGGACCAACAGATGTAGCTCGGGAGGGGTGAACTGATTCATCATGCCTGTTGTGTAAATTTCATATGGTGACTTATTTCTCTATTTTACACAGTTTTTCAGTGTTGTTTATACCTATTTTATGCTTCTAATTCACTAAAAATCATCTACAAATCATGGAAAAACTCCTTAATCATTATGAAAACTAGCGACCCAATCATGCAAATGTTTTTAAAATTGAAATACACTTAGCATAGTAAAGTTGATATAGTCATTTTCAGATCAAATGGTATTAGAGCTATAGTTTTTTCTCTGGTGTTTTTTAGTGAAAATAATTGTTTAACTGTTTGTAAGTTTTAGATTCTTACAAGGCTCAAGCTCAAAAGGGGAGAAGGAAAACTGGTGGAAGTAGGAGGGTCTCAAAAGGAGCCAAAGAAAAGGAGAGCAATATTGCAACAATCTCCACCACCTAGTTCACCTCCTAAAGAAGCAGAAGCTCCATTAATCATGCCTCATGAGGAAGGAGAAATTCATGAAGAAGTTGACCCTAAGGAGGAAAAAAGGTTGTTTAGGAAAGCATTTCTTGACATGACCGAGATTGTTATAATTATTTATCAAGAAATTAATGAGAGATTGGAAGGACAAGGAACTAAACTCCAAAAGCAAGGACAAGGATCTTCAGGTGTTCAACATGATGAAGATAATTCAAAGAAGGGAAATGGAGGAAATGGAGGCAATGGAGAGCCACTATCTTCACCCTCTCCATCATCATCATCATCCTCTACTTATTCTTTAGTACATCAGCCACACAAGTCTAAGAGAACTAGTAAGTCTCCTTTATTAAAACTTGATGTTAAGTTTAAATTTCCAATGTTTAATGGTGAAGTAAATGTAGACAATCTAGATAATTGGATTATAAAATTGGAGTTCTATTTAAGAATATAAAACCTTCAATATGATGATACAAAAAATCAATTAGCTTCTTTGAGAATGGAAGATGCAGCACTTGTTTGGTGGGAAGCTAAGACAAAGGAGGAAATCAAGAAACATGGTAAGCTTATTCTATCAGGGTCAGATTTTATTGTTTCTCTTAAGCAACACTTTTATCCATTATCTCATATACAGAAAGCCATCATGAACTAACATATCTTTAGGGAGTTAAAGGGAAAAAATGTGCAAGAATACACCGAGGAATTTAGGAGAAGAGATCTTTTATTAGGGGTGGATTTACAAAACCAAGAAACTTTGCTAAAGTACATAGGAGGCTTACATAGCTACCTAAAACATACCATTATCATGTTTAACCTCACTAGTATATATGAAGGTTTTGTTCAGGCCACACATCTAGAAGCTAGAGGGAAGAACATTTCTGAAGAGGGTAGGAAGAAACATTTTAAGGGTAAAGCCAAGGGAAAGACCTCAAAAGGTAAAAATAAAAAGAATGCATTTATTAAGAAATATGGAGAAAAAGTTATTTTTAAACATTGTTCAGAAGAAGCCCATGATGAAACTCAATGTTGGAAATTACATCCTAAATTGAGGCCAAATAATCCTAATAACAAAGCGAAACAAAAAACTGTTGCTACAACTCAACATGATTTAGGATCTGATTGAGGTGATGAAACTAAAATCACAAACATGGGATTGAATAACATGGAAGGAAAAACAATTGAAACTAAACCCAATACTAGTACATCAAACTGTCACATAAACACTCCAAATGAAGAAGAAATACTAGAATTGTTTCATGTGAGGGTCATCTCCAAACATACCAAGATTGACACATTGTTTGACAGTGGGTCACAAGAAAACTTAATCTCTAAATATTTGGTCAGAAAAATTAACCCTGAGATCATACCAAATCCAAAGCCATATCCAATAGGTTCGATTGGTAAGGATGCAAACCTACGGGTTTCAAAGAAATGTATATTGAGGTTTGTAATCACTGCAAGATTTGTTGACATAATTGAATTAGATGAGGTTCTACTTGACATAAATGGTATTGTATTAGGGAGTCCTTACTTGTATGACAGGAAAACGATCTTCTATCACCATGAGAAAAAGTATCATTTATTCAAATACAGCAAGGATTTCATTGTTAGAGCACACCTCAAGAAGACAAACATTGCTTGTGTAAATGCTGGACATGTAAAGAGGCTGGTAAATTCAAGTAAGAATTTTGTTCTTCTTATGATTAAGCACAAATATGAGATTAATCATGAATATTTTGAGGGATTTGATCCTAAGATGAAACCAAAATTATATGATTTCATTAATGGACATCATGAGTGTTTCAAGAGCCAACAGGATTGCCTCCAAAAAGGGAAATTGAACATGAGATTCAGTTGCAGTAGGATTGTCCTCGTCCAAACATTGGTATGTATCACATGTCGATAATGGAGAATGTTGAAATAAAGAGGCAAATGAAAGAAATGTTGGATAAAGGAATCATAAGGCCAAGCACATCACCATGTGGTTCACCCATAGTCTTGATACCAAAAAAATATGGGACTTGGCGCATGTGTGTAGATTTTCAAGCTTTGAGAAAAATTAGGGTAAAAAATTCTTACCTGCTCCAAAGAATAGATGATTTTCTTGATCAGATGAAAGAAGAATTTTTTTTTACTAAGTTAGATTTACGAAGTGGATATCATCAAGTAAGAATTGCAGAAAGTGATAGATGGAAAACTGCATTCAAAACCAAAGGACTTTTTTAGTGGCTAGTTATACCTTTTAGTTTATGTAATGCACCGAAAAATTTTATGCAAGTTATGGATAAATTTTTGCGACCATTCCTTGATGAATTTTTTATTGTGTACTTAGATGACATAATTATTTTCAGCAAAACAAGAGAATATCATATCTTGCATGTGAATAGAGTGCTTTATATTTAGAAGAAAGAGAAATTGTTTCTTAAGATGTCAAAATGTGAGTTTGGAAAGACTTATTTGATCTATTTGGGACATATTGTAGGACTAGAAGAATTTAGGATTGATAGTTCTAAAGCAGAGGCCATTTTGAAATGGCCCGCACCCAAAATAGTTACTGAGGTAAGAAGTTTCTTAGGTACAGCTCAATATTGGAGGAAGTTTATTGCTAACTTCTCTTTCATCGCAGATCCTATGCATGCAGTGACAGGTGTGAAGAAAGGATTCCAATGGGGAGGAAAAAAACAAAAAGCTTTAGAAGATTTTAAAAACAAGATCATTTCAACTCCAGTCCTTGCATTACCAAATTTGAGATAGGCATTTGAGATACAAATCGATGCTAGTGACTATGCCATGGGCACAACCCTTTTTCACGATGGTAAGTCTATCGCCTTTCATTCAAAAAAGTTTAATGGTGTTGTGACTAATTATACTACATATGAAAAATAACTATATGCGTTGGTACAAATTTTCAAGAACTCGAAACACTACTTGATGGGTAAATAGACTATTGTACACACCGATCACCAACCATTATAGTATTTGTAGTCACAAAAAAAATTGCAACAATCAAGACAGTTTAGGTGGATGGGATTTCTTCAAAACTTTCTCTTGATTATAAGGTACAAAAAGGTATATTCAGTAAATTTCTAGATATGATTTTGAGACCAATCATTAGTGCTTATACTTTACTAAAAAATGATTCTGTTATACATGAGAGTTACATAGAACAATATACACATGACATTGATTTCCAAGATGTGTATGACAGTTTGAGTGAATGGAATCAAGTTGAAGAAAAAGATTATCACATGCATAATAATTTGTTGTTTCATTTGGGAAAGCTATGTATTCCACAAGAAGAGAGGCTAAGTGTCATGAGAAAAGCTCATTCTTCTCTTATTGCTGGACACTTTGGGGAAAGAAAAACAACGGTGCATATACAGAGGTATTGTTATTGGCCTCACATGATAGATAGTGTGTCACGTTTTATAAGAGGTTTTTCTATGTATGCAACAAGTAAGCCTATTAATAGGAATCTTGGATTGTACATGCCACTATCGGTACCATCAAGTCCATGGGGGAGCGTCTCCAATGACTTTGTTGGAGGTTTAACTATGTCAAGAAAGAAACATGATTATCTTTTTGTAGTTGTGGATAGATTTAGTAAAATGTGTATACTTATGCCATGTAAGAAAACCATTATTGCTTAACAAACTGCTGAACTTTATTTTCAAAATGTTTGGGTTCATTTTCGATTGCCCACTTCTATTTTTAGTGACAGAGATTCTAGGTTCATTGGGACTTTTTGGTCAAATCTATGGAGAATTATGGACACAAAATTGAAAAAGAGTACTGATTTTCATCCACAAACAAATTGACAAAGCGAAGTGGTGAACATAATAGTTGTGCATCTATTGAGAGGATATTGCAGCCAACATCCTAAGTTGTGGGATGAACAACTACATTATATTCAACACGCTTACAACCAGGAAAAACACTCTTCAACACCTACCTCACCTTTTCAAGTATGCTTTAGGTATTTTCCAAAATCGCCATTAGACTTCATCTTTGGGAAGGATGTTGCAATTTATGGCCATAGTGATATCGATAAGGCTCGAAATTCCATTGAGAAAATTCAGATGATACATCAACAAGTTCAAGAAAAACCTGAGAAAAGTCAAAGAAAATACAAAGAGAGGCATCATAAACACCATATTGATCACAAGTTTCAAGAGGGCGATGAGGTATGGTTACAAATTAGCAAATAAAGGATTCAAGGGGAAGGTAAAAAGCTCAAACCCATTCTCTATGGTCCTTTTAAGATCATAAGTTGGTAATAATGCATTCCAACTTGACTTGCCTTCTTATATGCAAATGTATTCAGTTGTTAATGTTGAAAACATATGCTCATATGAGCCTCCTTTGATCAATGATCAAGAAAGTGATGTTCAGCTACCTTCTATTGAACATTTCTTGCCAAAGTTTCTAGATGAGCTCAAAGAAGATACAATTCTTAAGAGGAGGACAAGAGCACCAAAGAGGGGAAGTGTTGACTACCTTCAAGTTGGGATCAAAGGAATTAAACCAAGCAAGGAAAAATGAATAGAGATTGGAAAGGTGAGGGAATTTTAGCCTCATCTACTGAACATGTAATCAAGTCTTTTGGGGTACAAAATCTTCCCAATGGGGAGGAATGATGAGGAGTTCATAAATTTTGCTCAAAATTGAAAGTTACCAGATTGGGTTGAAACTAGGATGGTTGCGTATATCTCGTCTTCCTGATTATGGTGCCATAAATGGTTCAAAAAATGGATTTCGTGTGAGGAAGATCTTGCGTTCTAATCAAAACGGAAAACAACTAAAATTATGACAGTTTGGGTAGGTTTGACTGGGATTCACAATCAGAAAATTGGATGGACAGTCATCAAAAAAAGGAATATTCCTTGAAATATTCCTTCCACTGGACCAATCATTGGTTGACAGGTTTCATTGTACTATTTGAAGGTAAGGGTTGAAGAGCCAATGAGATGTCGCCACGTGGCTAGCCCTGAGGCCACCACGTGGCCCTGAAACTGCATGTTAAAATTTTATGAGAGGCAGTAGGGCTCGACCCCCTGACCTCCCTCTGGTCATGCACATACCTTACCAATCACTCTATGCAATGGTTCTTAACGTCCTTAGGTGACGGGTTACATTTATGGTTTATTGCAAATGCATATGGGGGTTGGGAACCAAAGGGGGTCCCAACTTGCCAGCAGTCCCTGCAATGTGTGTCACATGGAAATAGCTTAATGTCAACAACCATCGCGTGGTCAATGAAAACCCAATGGTATTCAACCATGGTTCAACTGTTTCAACCATAGTTTCGGCAGGATTTCTGCTAACAACCACATTAAATAGCAGTTTTGGGGTGTGCATGTCGGCACCACCCAACCACAACATTAAATGTTCAGTCTATTTCAGTGGAGAAGTTAGGGGCACACCTAAATTGGCGTCTAAACTAGATTCAACTCCAGTTAACTAGAGTTCTCCATGTTTAGTGGAATTTTCTTAAGACATGTTGGGAAAATGTGTAGGAGGCTCAATTTTTGACCATTCTGAGTGAATGAAGAGTCAATTTTGACTAATTGGAGCATTCTGAATCCATTTTTCTAGAGAAAACGGCTATTAGATCATTGTAACTACATGTAATAGCAAAATTTTGAGCATAATGAAAGATGGACAAGTGATTGGGAGCTAGACCAGCAGATGTATCCAAGGAGGGGTGAACTGATTCATCATGCCTGCTGTGTAAATTTCATGTGGTGACTTATTTCTTTGTTTTACACTCTTGTTTAGTGTTATTTATGCTTATTTTATGCTTCTAATTAACTAAAAGTCATCTACAAATCATGTAAAAAATCCTTAATCCTTATCCAAACTAATGAGCTAATTATGCACATGTTTTTAAAACTGAAAGACACTTAGCAAAAAAAAACTAATACAACCATTTTTCAGATCAAGCACACACCCCAAAGAGGGAAAAAACCCTTCCTCCTTTCCAACAATTACTAAATATTTTTATTGGCTCACTTGATCTAATGTTACTTTATGAGAATTGAGGTCCTAGGGTCAAGTCTTCTTATCAAGTTACTTTTTATAAAAATATTTTTGTCAAGTTACTTTTCGAAAAATGACTTTTTTCTCAAGTTACTTTCTTTGAAAAGGGGGTTTTTTTTCAAGTTATTTAAAAAAACGGAAAAAAAGAACACATGTAACTTATGTTTTAAAGTTACTTTATGTAATAGTGTTTCTCACCCATTATAAAAAGTGAGTCAGTTACAGGTTAGAGTCAATTTATCTTTAATTTAAGTTACAGTCTACTTGGTCATTAGTTGATAAATTAACATTGTAAAAGTGACTCCCACTTATTTATAAAAGTGGGTCACATAAAGTAGTTTTTTTTTAAGTCATCTTATTATATTAATATTGGAAAGTGGGATTAAAAAAATAAATAAATTAGAACTTCATCACCAACCTTCAACCTATGACGTGACTACATGGCATCTACTACAATTTTTTTTAAAAAAGGCATAATGTCTTCATTTGGAATTCATTTTCAGAGTCAGTTTTTTTTCTAACTGGCCTAATATTTCGAGATCTTTCCATTGGTGCAGTTAGTTTCAAAGTTTATAGCTTCACATTTTAAAAATGGAAAGTACATACCTAGTTATTCTTAACAACACCAATTATTTCCAATGGTTATCCTACATGGTAGACTTAGAAGTGAAGGGATTATAGAATAGCCTCGGGACTAGAATCTAAACATAGCAATAAAGAAAAAAATTCTAAATGGGAAAATAAAAAGTATCAAGCACGAGGGTAGATATGATTGTCCATTTCTCAAGATCTTAGATTTCATATCTAAGAGAATGACTCCCCTGATGAAGCTATGAAAAAACTAAATATTATTTTTGGCATTCAAAATGAAATCAGAGCCCACCAACTTGAAAATGAGTTGCTTGCTTTAGACCCCAATAATTTCTCCTCTATTGAATATTTTTTGTCCAAATTCAAAACCCTTAGACTTCTCTTAGAAGGTTTTAAGGTGAAAAAGAAGATGGTATGCTTTTCTATTCGATTATTGCTAATCTAGGCCCTGTATACTTTGTATTTGCTTCCACCTTCCATTCCACCAGAGAAGCCCTCATTTCTCAAGGAACACCCTACAAGTCCACCTCTTTTTATTCCTTTTGTGATTCTTTGATAAGACAACAAGAAAAAATCTTACACCTTGGTCTTGTTAATACTAGAAACTCTTCTAAGAAAGCCTTAGCATAAAAAAGAAAACCAAATCCAAAGAATCCTGAGAAGCAAAATCTTGAAAAGAATGGTCTTAAAGCAAACAAGGGTCTTAAGAATTCTCAGCCGAAAACTAAAAAAGAAACTCAAAAAACTCGTAAGGTAAATAAAGACAAAGGGAAGAAAACATATAGACATTGCAACTTTTGTAATCATGATGGCCACATAGAGTAAATTTTTTTTAAGAATATGGAAACGTTGGAAGAAACAATAAAGAAGCACAACATCCATTTGGAGAACTCTTAAACTTCATCTTCAGGAATGGCACTGTCTACATGTAGTTGTCAAGCATCAAGACCTAGTTATGCATTGAATGTATCCTTTTCTTCTCATTCTCATGAGTGGATCATTGCTTCTGGAGCCTCTTACCACATGGAAAAAAATAAAGCCATGTTTTCTTCTTTAAATTATTGTAACACCAAAAATATTTATTTTGGTGATGATATACCTCTTCGTTTTGTAGGGTCTGAAACATTCATTTAGATAATGGTCAGTTTAATGATGTATTATGTGTTCCTACCTTTTCTTTCAACCTTCTATATGTTTATCAGTTAACTCATTCAGGTGGAGGGAAAACCATAGAATTATCACCTCATGATGTTGTAATTAAGTACCTAAGAGATCCTATACATATGTTAGCTATAGGACTTGTTGATGATTCCACAAGCTTGTATAAGTTTGACAACTTTGGGTCATCATGTATTCCCTCATTTTTGTTCCTCATAATGATGAAGTGAGAAAACTTTGGCATGAGAAATTTGGTCACTTAAACTATCGCTCTATCAAAACTCTATGTAAAGAAAATATGGTGACAGGTCTTCCTATGGTATCTTGCCGAGATGGTGTTTTTTTTGGTTGTGTAGTCAGAAAAAATCATCTAGATAGTTTTGACAAGCGTGCCTCTTGGCATGCTTCATCCTCTTTGCAGCTTGTGCATAGTGATTTATGTGGTCCACATCCATTTGTTTCTTTCTCTGCCTATAATTACTTATTAAATTTCATTGATGATTTTTCCAGATGCACTTGGGTATACTTTTTTAAAGCTGAATATTAAAGTTTTTAACATGCTCTTGGAATTTAAGGCCTTTGTTGAGAAACAACCTGGACATCAAATTCATACGTTAAGATTCGAAAATGGAGGAGAATATGTTAACAAAAAAATTATTAACTTTTTCACTGAGCATGGCATTCAATTGCAACATATGGTCCATATACTCCACAAAAAAATGGTGTACCTGAAAGGAAGAATCACACTCTAAAAAAAATGGCTAGGTGTATGCTTCAATCTAAAGGACTTGGTCTTAATTTGTAGTGTACCTAGAGGGGATAATATAGGGTATAGAGGGAGGTACCCAAGGGAATAATATGATGTAATAATATAAGAATGATAAATAAATGGGCCATAGTTAATAAATAAAGTGGTTAATCCACATTATGTAAGGGACCACATGTAGCTAGGGAATAAAGTGATAAGCCCATTGTATTGGATGTATGGTATTGAGAGACCCATGGTAACTACCCATGGTATTGCATATATGAAACCTATATAGAGGCTAGAGACTCTCTATTGAGAGATGTGAAGGATTATTGTATGGGCAAGCATATGGCTTGTGGAGTGATCTCCTTCCTTAAGAAGCGAATGTATGGTGTTGCCCTACCTTAAGGGTTTTGATATTAATGAAGATCTGAAGTTTTATCTTCAATGGTGTTATTTCTTGGGCATATTTTCTATTTCTATACAATTTCTTGTCAGATTTACTACATAATTTTTGGGTAGAAGAAATTAGCTGTGAAAATTACATATTAAATCACACTCCTGCTAAGGTTTTAAGGAATATAATCATAGAAGAAGCCTCGAGCTCAATAAAAACTAGATGTAAGTCACATTCATGTATTTGGAAGTGAAGCTTGGGCCCATATTCCAGATGAGAAACATAAAGCCTTAAAACCTAAGAGTGAAAAATGCATTTTTGTTGGAAATTCTGAAGATGTAAAAGATATTGAATTGTTCAACCCAAATCCAAAAATGTAATCATTAGAAGTGATGTAAAATTTGATGAAAATATATCGGTATGTGAGCCTAGTTTGGTGGTTGTGCCACCTTTGGCTTGCAAGCCTGATTCAACATATGTGCCACCTCTCTCTATATCTTCTACTTCTGAGAACATTCCTTCTACTCTAGATGATGAAAACGAGGATGACAAACCTCCTCCTCCCCCTCATGATCTTTATTCAGCTCCACAACTTCCAAAATGGTTGGTCTCTACTCGGGATGTAGTAGGTTCTCTTTCAGGTGACCCTACAGATCAACGTCATACACGTTCTCAATTCGACAGAGCCTCTTCCTTATTGGCTCAAGTTCCAGAAAATCATGATCCAGATAACTTTGAAGAAGATTCATGTAATTAAAATTGGGCTACAACTATAAATTAAGAATATCGTTCCTTATTGGAAAACAATACTTGGGATCTTGTTCCTCTTCCAAAGGGAAGAAAACTTGTCAGATGCAAATGAGTTTACAGAACAAAGTTTGGACCAGATGGAAAAGTATATAAACATAAATCTAGTTTTGTTGCTGAAGGGTTTTCACACGTTGAAGGTATTGAATATATAGAAACCTTCTCCCCTGTTTCCAAAATGAATTCTATCTGCATTTTTCTTTCCCTTGTTGCCTCCTTTAAATGGGAATTCCATCAGATGGATGTTAAATCTACCTTCTTACATGGGGACTTGCATGAAGAAATATACATGGAACAACCCCCTAGATTTATGAAAAATGGCTCTAGCCTTTTTTTTCACGTTGATAAGTCTCTCTATGGTCTAAAAGAATCCACTCGGGCTTGCTATAAAAAAATGGATAGATTTCTCTTAGATAATGGGTTTTCTAGATGTCATTCCGACAACACTGTCTACACCAAGAAAGTGGGTAAGTCCTTAATCATCCTTGTTATTTATGTTGATTATCTTATCCTTAGTGGTAGTGATCCCAACCATATAAAACATGTGAATTATATCCTCAAAATGAATTTTGAGATGACAGACTTAGGACACTTGCATTATTTCCTTCGTCTTCAAGTCTTGCAATATAAATAAGGCATTACCCTTTCTCAGTCCAAGTATGCACGTGATATTCTACGACACTTTCACATGGAATATTTCAAGCCATACCCTTCTCCCTCTCAATCTAGAGTCAATATTTCAATCACGTGTACTTCCCCTCAAGTTGATACTACCTTATACTGTCAAATTGTTGGTAAAAATTTGTATCTAAACCATACCTAACCAGACCTTTCCTTTTCCATTGGTCTTGTTGCTCGGTTTATGCCCAAGCCTCATGAAATTAATTGGGAAGTTGCTAAAAGAATAATTCGATATATTTGACGTAAAATTCAGTTCAGGATTCATTACAGTGAAGGAGCAGCTCCATTATTGATTGGCTTCACTGATTCTGATTGGGTTGATGACCCTGATGATCAAAAGTCTACTGTAGGTTATGTATTCACTCTTTTTTTAGGACCTATTTCATGGTCTTGTTAGAACCAAAGTCCCATATATTTTTCTTCGATATAAGAAGAGTATCGTGGTGCTGTTGAAGCCAACAAGGAAGCCATGTGGCTTCGTCAGATCCTGTTTGAATTTGGCCTTCATCAACACCCTCCAAATACACTTTGGTGTGATAATCAGAGTGCCTTCAGCTATGCAAAGATCTATTTCAGCATCAGCACATGAAATAAATTGAGATACACATACACTTCATCATAAAGCTCATTCCTGATCGTGTTCTTGAAGTGCACTATTTTTCAAACAATGATCAGGTTGTTGATATCTTTACAAAGGATCTCATAGAAGTGAATTTTACCAAACTTCGATATGCGCTTGGAGTTCAGGAAAGTTATCATTAAGGGAGAATAGGCTTTAATGCCTCCTTCCGTATCCTGTTGTGTCACCGTTGTAAATCCTTCAATCCTATCCGAAGTTATTCTTAAGGGAGGATGTTAGTATATTCCGAAAGATAGGAAATAATTAAGCATAACTTGGTCTAGCGTAGAGTTAGGTAAAGTGTGTTTCTTCAGTATGTAATTTTGTAACTTATAATCTTATGGTCATGATATGTAGTGATCCGAAGGTTCATTCTCTCCTCATTATTAACTACACTTGATTTGTGTCTTAACACCTGATTGGTCCATGATCTCTATTTAAAGAGCATGGAGGTTGATTTTTCTGGGTGACCGTTTATGAGAGAATATTATGTAAATTTTATTTCTTTACATTAATAAATTGCATGAAGTGGTCGCATTGGCTCAGGTCATGGATTGTTTCCCTCTTCGAGGGTTTTAACTACGTCAAATATTGGTGTACTAATTTGTGATCTATTTGTGAGCAGTGACATTTTGTGTTTTATCTAAGGAACTTACTATTTGTGCTCAACCTAGTCTCCTAAATTGAGTTCATTTAATTTTCAACCAAGGTTAGTAAACTGCTGAAGTGAAGTGCACTGTATGTGCCTAGGTGTTTGTCTCTTAATGCGTTGTGTTTAGTGTTTTATGATTTTTTGGTCTTTTGTGATGATTTATGATGTTTTTGGTCTTTTGGTGGTTTTTTTTATGTTCACAAGGAAAATGTCTAAAAAGCTAGTGGAAAGAAGCTACTGGTTAAAAACAGAGTGAAGCCTAATTGGTTGATGAAAAATGACAAATGCAAATGAAAATACTGAAACAGAATCAAATCTAAACTATGACTAAGCAGAAACAAAGCTTGATAATGAATTTTAAGGAAATGATTCAAAACATAAACTCAACTTGTCCAATTCTTTCATCAAAGGTATTTTGAGAGAGAGCTTGAGAAATGGTCAGCTAAGTATGCAAATTCTCCTAACTAAACAATTAAAAAACTAGCTTATAATGATGAAACATTTTATCCATGATTAGAGATTTGTTGAAGCATATTTGGAGGAAAACATTGATACCATCATAAGATCTCTACTCTAAGACTAGTTCCTAACTCTATTCTGCAACTTAGTTAATCATCACTAAACCTTGCCCAAGAGTTATAGATTTCTTTTTAAAGTAGTCTTTTGAGGAAAGGCTCTGTTTATGAAGTAGTAAAGAAGTTGCAAAAGTACCTTAGGCCTTGAAATGATACTGTCTTCTGTTCATATGGTTATGAATCAATTATAAATTTGGAACAAGAAGAGATTTTGTAAATAATGAAGGTCGTATTGTTAAGTTTAACAACTAATGTAATCTAATATGCAGTGGATGACAATGAATTGCGGAGTGAAGATGCAATGAGTTAAGCTAAAACTGAACTTAAGATGTTACTAGTCTAAAACAGTGCTGAAGTAACAAGCCATTATCAAACTTAAAACAAAATAACAGAGCATGAATTGGATGCAATTTGACTCCGGAGTACCCTAACTAAGTTATCATGCATTAATCTATGGGATTCTACAGCCTGTTTTGTCCATCATGATTAGTATTTTGGAAGATTTTCTTAGAAAAATCCAAACTATACAATTCAGTGCAAATGCAAACATAAAGACTAAAAGCAATTTAAAAACTAAGACATCACAGCTACCTCCTACCCATCATTATGATATTTTGGAAGGGCGTTTTAAGAGTAAGACCAGCTATGGTACTTAGTGAAAACAAACAAATGAAACATTCAGGATCACAGTCATGCTTTAGACATCATAAGGATTTTTTGGAGGAGTTTCTTCTTTTGGAAGAGTGCTTAGAACAAGTATAACTGTGATAGTGAACAAAAGAAATTACAATTAAATCCTACAACACTATAGCTATTTCCCATTCATTATCATGATCTTTTGGAAGAGTTTCTTCTTTTGGAAGAGTGCTTAGAACAAGTATAAATATAGTGGCTAATGAAATTAACTACGAATTCAAAATTCAAAAACGTAAAAACAACTAAGATACTTATCTAAATTACGAAAGTAAAGCTGTGCAGGAGGCAGGGTCCCTCTACCACCAGATGGAATCTAACTCCAAATCAACTCAACCCCTTCAAAGCAATGTTGTCTTCTTCATTAAAGTAGAAATAACTTGAAACAGAGCAGTTTCAGTCTTCAGAAATATAGCATGAAATCTAAGCAAAATCTATCCTATCTCTCGGTTTCCCAAGTGTTTTTATAACAAATTTACATAACAGAACTTGCAACAATACAGGGATCCTTGTCTTTCCTTATCGAAATCACATTAGGACTCTTGAAGATGGCAACGTAACAAGAAAAAGGACATCTGGACTAAGACAGTCCTATTAGAAGTCTGCCTTCTTAAATGTGTTCCCACGTACCAAAACCACGTCCAAAATTCGTTTCTTCCTTCATGGTGAGAAATGAACGATGTGGACATGACGTGGAATATACCCATATGTGGTTTTTCTTGAAAGGACACCTGGAACATGCCTGAATGTGAAGACAGCTGCAGAATTGCCGGTTAGCTACGGAATGTCTACATTCTACAGCTAGTTCCAATCAAAATGCATTACAATGACAAAAATCACAAAACTTAGCAAGTTAGCCATGTTCATCATTCTAAAAGTAATTTTAACTAATTTCATTGATCAATTGGGCCTGGGATAACAATGGACAAAGGAAAATGAGGTAAAGTAAGATGAAAGAAAGCACAATCTTGGGGCTCAACATATCCCCACTGCTGTCTTCTTGCATGTCCTCATGCAATTTATTCCATAAAATCCGAGACTTCTGCAAGAACATCTAATCCTCTCCTTCTTCTTTGCCTGGAAGCTAAATATCTTCTGGGTTTTCTGATGACAAGTTTGAACCTTAAGTTGATAAGTGCCCTGATTAGCTTCTTGTTCCTCTTTTTCAACTTTTCATTAGCCTTTTCCACTTTGTCCATATGTAGAGATAAGGTTGAGTTCATATTGGTTATGAGTTTGACTTGTTCCTTCAGAATATCATTCTCATTTTTGATGTGTCTATTAAGTATTTCCAGCTCATACCTATCCCTTCTTAACACATCTATTTCGGACAGTGGAGGACTAGGGGTTCTATCTCTACTCTCTGAAGCTTTCCTTTCCAATGTTTCAACATAGTCATAAACTTCTTGCTGAGTAGGGTCAATTTCAGGGGTTTCTTCATTAAAATCCTCTTCAACATCTTCTTCAATAGATGTTTCCTCATCTTCTATATTTATCACTCCTGTTTGTTTGATCTGAGTTTTCCTTAGTTTCCCCCTGAGTCTATGGCTTCTTATTGGCTGGGATGTTCCCTCTCCTTTTCCTGTGGCAGATTTTCTGATTACCCTCTCTTTCTTAAGTTGTCTCTTGATTTGAGTCAACTTCTCTGAGATTATTTCCTCACTACTTTCCTGTATTGTTTTGTCAATTTCAATTTTTGAGGCTCTCCATTTTCTGCTTCTCCTTATAGGTTGTTGTTCAGGTGAGGGCTCTTTTGGCTCTTCAAAATGATTTCTTATCAAGAAATTATCCCAAGTATCATTTGTTTTGGCTAAATGGTGTTCAATTAAAATCTTAACCAAGCCATGATGGTATAGAGTTGTCTCTAAGAATTGGACCCTTCTTTGAACACAAGAAGCCATCTTTTTCAAACTTTGAAGCAAGAAATAGGGAAAGTTTAACTCTTCCTCCAAAAAATGCATTATCAGTCTAATATGGTAAACATAAAATATGCCATATCTACCTTCACATGTAATAAATTTTTGCAGAATAAGAAGTATGTTTCTCCATTTATTTTTCAATACAGAACTTGGAATTCCTTTCTTAAACACAGTGACATCCATACCTGGTGATTTTAGAATTTGCTTCCAGGATTCATTATGGAATTCTCTGTTTTGAACCATCTCTCTCCATTTCTAAGCAATCCTATAGCTTCTGCAATGAAAACTTCAGTGACAGTGAATTTAACATCTCCCACTTCAACCTCAGCTCCATGAAATGACCTTGCAAATGTTTTAGTGACTTCTTTGTGGAAGCCATTAAATTTCTCAAGAAATTGTAGCCATCCTACATGTTGCAACATTTCTCTACTTTGAGGGTATCCTTCCAGATATTTTGTACCCACTGGTTCATTTCTTACAATAAGGCCCATAATTCTTTCTTCAATCTTCAGATTAATACTCTTTCTACCCACGGAAACAATAACTTCAACCTTCAAACTGATATACTTCTGGTTCACGGTGATAATGGCTTCAATCTTCAAACTGATATACTTCTAGTTCATGGTGACAATGGCTTCAATCTTCAAACTGATATACCTCTGGTTGACAGTGAGAATAACTTCAAATTCCACACTGATATACCTCTGTTTCTCGGTGATAATGGCTTCAAATTCCACACTGATATATCTTTGCGTTTACGGTGATAATGCCTCAATCTCTGCTCATGGTGACAGTGCTTCAGTCTCTGCTCACGGTGATAATGTTTTAATCTCTGCTCACGGTGATAGTGGTTTGATATTTCAAATTGATATACCTATGCTCACAGTGATAGGGATATCTCGGAATGAAATGATGAAGGGCTGGCTACGGAATGGAGTGATGGAGGTAGTTACGGAATGAGTTAATGAAGTGAGGTGAAGAAAACAAATTAATGAGTGAAAAGACTCCAGAGATTTTTTTACAATGGAAAAAGGATCATCATTAAGTGATTTGGCTGGGTGACGTGAGGAAATCAAACACTTCAGCCTTTTTAACCGCTTAAATGATGTTGGGTATAGAATTTGAAATGAGAGATTTTTATCCAAAGTTTGTAGAGGGTATATTGGACATGATCAATAAAAATAATCAAAACAACTTTTTCGAATGATTCATAACTAAAAATATGCTAAATTTTATGATATGCCATTATAATGAAAAATTGTTACCTTTGCTTTTCATTTTCTTTTTGTGGTCTTTGTCTTCTTTGTTCTCCTTTGGAAGAGTCTTCATAAACCTTTTTTGATTCTTCTTATTCATGGATATACTGGATCATCTTTGTTGCAATTCAAATGTCTGTTGATTAGTGTCTTCAGGATCTGTAGCTGCGGAATGACTGTCTGGCTGTGGAAAGTCTGATCAGCTGCAGAATGTACCTATAGAGCATTTTAATCATGGAATGGAGTGGTTTGGGATATAGTGAGATGTTATATGAATGAAGATGGATGATGAGTCATGATATGTATGAAGTGGATGATGGAATGAATTCAATTTATGAAATGGAGTGGAAAAATATAAGAAATGGCCTGCAATCCATGACATGTGTTATTCATTTGTAGCAAGACATCAAACTTTAAATTTTGACATGGAAATGAGGTGGATGGAGTATGGAATGAGATGAATGATATATGGAATGAAGTGAAGTATGAATGAATAAATGAAATGGAGTATGGATGGATAAGTGAATGGAATGAAATGAAATGAAATGGATCATAAGTACAATGGATCTGAACTTATGATTTTGTAACAGCTGCTTGCAAAAACAAAATGGGAAAAGTTAGAGTGTCAGAAAAACTCTGATTTTCACCCTATCTTTTCTGTATAAGCATGCCAATCAATGATTGGTTTTCATGTTTATACCTTATTTTATTATTATTATTATTATTATTATTATTATTATTATTATTATTTATTTTTTTTATTTTTTTTATTTTTCAAAAGAAATGCTTCAGAAAATTCAATCAAGTTGATGAAGAAGAAAGATTCTTCTTCATTAACTTCACATCACTGTTTTCTTGGAACTTATTGAAAAATTCTTCTCTTGAGAGTGGTTTGTGATACAGCTTCAATCTATGACCATTCACAAGAAAGGTGACCTCTTCTTCATCTATTGTCCTGATTTTTACTGCTCCATTGTCAAAAATTTCAACAATTTCATATGGTCCAAGCCAATGTGTTTGAAATTTACCTTGAAAATCCTTGAATTTTGAATCAAACAAGAGAGCCCAGTCACCTTCTTTGAATTTCTTCTCTTTGATGTACTTGTCATGCCATCTAGTCCTTTACTGTTGGACTAGACTTGTTTTCTGAACTGCATCTTCTCTGATCTCATCCAATTCATTAATCTGCTCCAGTCTATGCTTTTGTGCCTCCGTTAAATCAAGTCCTAGATGAACTACCATTTTGAAAGTTTGAATCTGGAACTCTATGGGAAACAAAACTTGCTTTCCATAAACAAGTTCATAAGGAGTATGGCCTGTTGTGTTTCTCCATGTAGTTCTATAGGCCCACAAGGCTTCATGAAGCCTATCTACCCAATCTCTTCTATGTAAATGAACAGTCTTTGTTAGGATTCCTTCAATGACCTTATTAGTAGATTCCACTTGACCATTTGCTTGTGGATGATAAGGAGTATATTTTCTATGCCTGATTTTGTACCTCTCCATCATTTGCTCCACTAGCCTTGATGTAAATTGAGCTCCTTGATCTGTAACAATTTCCCGTGGGACACCAAAACGAGTAAAAATATCCTCAAAAAGAAAAGTAACTACAGATGCTTCATTAGCAACAAGTATTGGCTTGGCTTCTACCCATTTAGTAACATAATCAGTGCAAACTAATATATACCTCTTCTGTCTTGATGGAGGACTAATAGGTCCTACAAAATCCAAAGCCCATTTTTCAAAAGGTTCAATATGTACCTGAGGTTGTAATGGCATCTCACCTGAAGGAGAAGGTTTCCCTACCCTTTCGCAACTGTCACACCTTTTGACATATTCTTTAGCATCTTTAAACAAGGATGGCCAATAATATCCTAAATTAAGGATCTTATAGGCTGTCCTCTTATCAGCAAAGTGTCCGCCACAAGGTTCATCATGACATGCTTTGAGAATCTCAGGCATCTCATCTTCACGAACACACCTCCTAATGATCAAATCTGGACCCGTCTTGTACAACTCATTAGCAACCCATGAATATGTTGCACTGTCATAAATGATATTTCTTTTATCCCTTGCATTCATTATTGAAGGAAATTTTCCTGAAACTAAATAATTAGCAATATCAGCAAACCATGGAGTTTGAGTAGAAATTGCAAAAAGATATTCATCAGGAAATTGATCTTCAACTGGAGTGTCATCTTTGATATTTTGGAGTCTAGATAGGAAATCAGCTACCGTGTTTTGTTTTCCAGGCCTATCTAGAATGGTAATGTTGAATTATTGTAAAAGCAATAACCATCTTATGACTCTGCCATTAGTAATTGATTTGTTCATTAAGTATCTAATTGCAGAATGATCAGTGTGAACAAAAGTTTCATAGCCTGTTATATAGTGTCTGAATTTGTTTATGGCATGAACAATAGCTAAAAACTCTTTTTCAGTTACAGTATAGTTTAACTCTGCAGGAGTCAAATTTTTACTGGTATAATAGATGGCATAAGGAATCAAATATTTTTGTCCCAATATTGCTCCTAGAGCTGTATCGGAAGCATCTGTTGAGATATGAAAAGGTAACTTCCAGTTAAGTCCCCTTAATATAGGTTCTTCAGAAATTTTGGTTTTCAGGGTCTCAAAGGCTAACTGGAAATCAAAGTTCCACTTGAATTCACAGTCTTTGGCAAGCAATTTGAAGAGTGGAGATGCTATCTTGGTGAAGTTTTCTATAAATCTCCGATAATACCCTGTAAATCCTAGAAAACTCCTACCATCTTTTTGACAACTTGGAATAGATAAGTTAGAGATGAATTCAACTTTTGACTAATCAACTCTAATCCCATCTCCTGAAATGTGATGCCCTAAAACAATACCTTCAGTAAACATCATAAAACATTTTTCATGACTAAGTGAAAAATTTGCTTCCTGACATCTCTTTAAAACTTTTTCCAAGTTTTCTAAAGCTTCTTCAAATTTGTTTCCATAAACTGTGAAATCATCCATGTACACCTCTACAAAATCATGTATTAGATCTGAAAATATTCCTAATACTGCCCTTTGGAATGTTGCAGGTGCATTGCATAATCCAAATGGAAATACTCGGTAAGCATAGGTACCCCAAGGACAGGTAAATGTGGTTTTGTCTTGATCTTCAAGTGCTACTTGGATTTGATTGTAACCACTAAACCCATCTAGGAATGAGAAGTACTTTTTTCCAGCTAATGTATCTAACACTTGATCTATGAAAGGTAAGGGAAAATGGTGCTTAAGAGTAGCTTTGTTTAGTTTCCGGTAGTCAACACACACCCTCCATTTTCCATTTTTCTTTGGCACAATTACCAAAGGAGAAACCCACTGACTATCTGAAATGGGATAGATGAAGTTGACATTTAACAATTTTTGCAATTCTTCTTTAACAATCTCCCTAAGATTTGGATTCATCCGTCTTTGAGGTCGTCTGATTGGTTTACAATTTTCCTCTATATAGATGTGATGAGTGCAAGTCTTGGGGCTTATCCCTTTAATGTCAGTGTACTCCCATGCATATGCAGAAGAATGTCTCTGTAATACCTTGACTAACTCTTCTTGTTGAGATTTTTCTAGGTTCTTGTTTATGTTCAAAGTTTTTCCTGGAAATATCTCACTTGTAGAGCTGCCAAATTTATCCATAGAATGAAGAGACATCTGCCTTGATGACAAAAAATCAATATTGGATCCCTCTTGAAATGATTCATGTTTGTGTTCTAGAGAGGATTCAAATTTTTCTAGAGTATTCAGAATTTGATTATCTTCACTAATTTCTGAAATTGTGAAGAGAGGTTGTAAATCTTCTTCATCCTCTATCCATTGAGTGTCATCTAGATCTGTAATTGTCCTAGCTGGAGGATATAAAGTGAATTTCGTAGTTGAACTACCATCAGAGATATACATATCACCGGATCTACAACTAATAAAAGCATCAGCTGTAGCCAACCAAGGTCTTCCTAATATAACAGGATGTCCTCCTAGATTATTCTTAGGAGTTAGGATCATGAAATCCACAGGGTACTCCCAAGAATCTAGGGATACTGGAATGTCTTCTATTACCCCATCTGGTTTGATCACAGATCTGTCTGCTAATTGTAATAGTGTGGGTGTAAAGAGAAGATTAGGAAGTTTCAGTTTATCCATGATTTGTCTACTCATGATATTGATTGCTGCTCCTAAATCAATGAGTGTGTTCTGGATTTCAATTCCATTGATGTGAATTTTAACAACTGGATTTCCTGGGTCAAGATAATTTGGAATAACAATCTTTCCCATCATAATGTCTGCTATTTTTCCTGCCAGTTGAATTTTATTTGTTTCTCTTATTCTTTTTCTTGTTTACTTCATACTCAACTCCTTTATTGTTTTGGCTAAAATTGGAATTTCCTTGATGGCTTGTAATAATGGAATTTTAATGCAAACATTTCTCAGCTCATCTAGGAAATCATAATTAGGTACCATAATTTGTTTTTCTACACCTCTATCAATTTGTAATCTTTCTGGAAAGGGAGGTATAGAAGTAGATGTGGATGGTTGCTCTAATACAGGAGTTGAAATTATTGGATCTTTTTGCTTTAATTTTTTAGTGTTTGGGTCTTGAAAGGATGTGTCTTCCTCAAGACTTTTATTCACCCGTAGAGAGTCTTCCTCAGAGTTATCTTGTTCTTGTATGATCACAGAAGGTTTCCTCTTTTCAAGTATTCTCCCAGACCTTAGTTGGACATCACTAAGGTCTAGAGGAGTAATTAAATAAGTTGGAAACTGTTGGCCTTCTATCATGTATGTGTTCTGAGGATTTTTATTATTGGGGTTTGGTATGGGTTGAGCAGGCAATTGATTTGATTTTTGAGGAAATGGTAATGAAAGTGGTTGATTTTGATGTGGTTGGTTCTGATGATGTTGTTGAGGATTTTGTTGAAAATTTTGTTGAAGATTTTGAGGAAAATTTTGTTGAGGATTTTGAGGATAAAAATGTGGGTATGGTGGATAGGATGGTGGATACTGATAGTATGGGGAGTATCTTCGATAGGGACTTGGTGATCCTTGTGCCCAAGCTGGAGATTGATTTTGAAATTGAGGCCAAGGTTGCTGCCAAGAATTCCAAGGTGGAGGTTGATTATACATTTGATCATGGAATCCTTGTGTCTGAGGTCCTTGCCAAGGCCTTCTAGATACAAAATTGGAGGGACTCGTGGAACTGTAAGAGCTTCTTCCCATATGGCCTTTGAGACCAGAAGAGAAGGACAATTCTCGTCTCATGTTTTTCGTAACAAATGATACAAAAGTCTCTACAACTTTTAAATCCAATTTTACTACTTCTTCCAAGGCATGTTTCTTTCTACATTTGGGACAAAAAGATTGCCAAGGCATCGCATTCATCTTTTTGCTTTTTTGTATCTTAAGGGTGTCTATTTGTTCACTAAGACTCCCCAAGATGTCATATTTTAAATCATCAAGCATGTGTCCTATTTTCCGATCTACTTAATGTCTCCGTGGGCGTACTTACTTGCCCTTGCAAGAGCAGGATCTCTTGGACCTTTGATAGTTTTAGATTTCCTCTGAAAGGTTGATACATAACTCGATATTTCTGTAATGTGAGCCGTGATATATCCTTTCATCATAAAAGGTAAGGATATCCAACCATTCATCCCTAATTGTTTTCAACAAAAGAGCTTTTAAGGTGTCTTGATCTAGGTTTTCCATTTTTTTCTTTTTGATACGTAATGAAATCTCTCCAACAAATCTTCCAAGTTTTCATCTTCTTTGTAACATTCAAACACTTCTTCCTTATGATCGACCTAAACATAACAATCCAGATACCTCTCTAGAAATGCTTGTTTCATGTCTTCCCATGTCCTAATAGAACTCGTTGATCAAACTCATAAACCACTTCAATGCTGCCTCCTTTCAAGGTTGAAGGGAATAATTTCTATTTTTGAGCATCTTGTAAGTAGTCATAAGTTCTGCTACGTAACTTCGAATTCAAATAGGAAGGTTTCGTGATTCTTTACTTTTAAGTCCATAGAAATTTGGAAGGACAGAGGGTGAAATGTTTTTCATGGTTGTATTGGTTTCTTCATTAGTATCAGGCAGGGAACCCAAAAAGAGCTTCCTATTTCTCTTCTACCTCTTCCTTCCATCTCCGTACCTCTACCTCCTTCTCCTCTCTACCTCTACCTCTACCTCCGGGTCATCGTGTGTTCTCCATTAAAGACTCTCCTCCTCCTTCTTCTCGCCATAGTTGAGACTTCCGTAAGTGAAAAGTTTTTGTCCCTAACAGAGTCTCTAGATCTTCTTCTAAGGCAAGTTCAATGGATGAAGTGGAAGGTTTCTCTAATGGGATATCCGATTTTAGGTCTTCTAGAAGTCCAGATCGTAAAGGATGGAATATGGTCCGAGTTGAAGGTGTACTAGCTCTTGGTCTAGGTGAAACAAGTGGTGTTCTAGGGATCAAAATTTCCTGCTTCCGCCGCTTATAAATCTACCCCTTGAATCTCTCTCTCTACGCATATATATTTTTTTGGAAGTTAAGAAACAAAAGTTACCTAGTTTTCATCACCAAGAATTCAAGGCCAAAATGTTTGTGCTCAACCTAGTCTCCTAAATTGAGTTCATTTAATTGTCAACCAGGGTTGGTAAACTTCTGAAGCAGAAGTGCACCGTATGTGCTCAGTGTTTGTCTCTTAATGCATTGTGTTTAGTGTTTTATGATGTTTTATTCTTGAAGATGATTTATGATGTTTTTGGTCTTTTGGTGGTTTTTTTTTATGTTCACAAGGAAAATGTCTAAAAAATCTAGTGGAAAGAAGCTACTGGTTAAAGACAATAGTGAAGCCTAATTGGTTGATGACAATGACAAATGCAAATGCAACACCGAAACAGAATCAAATCTAAACAATGACTACAGAAAAAGCTCGACAATGACTTTTAAGAAATGATTCAAAACATAACCTTAACTGTCCAATTCTTTCATCAAAGGTATTTTGAGAGAGAGCTTGAGAAATGGTCAGCTAAGTATGCAAATCTCCTAACTAAACAATTAAACAACTAGCTTATAATGATGCAACATTTTATCCATGATTAGAGATTTTTGAAGCATATTTGGAGGAACATCATACCATCATAAGATCTCTACTCTAAGAATAGTTCCTAACTCTATTCCGCAACTTAGTTAATCATCACTAAACCTTTCCCAAGAGTTAAGTAGATTTCTTTTTAAAGTAGTCTTTTGAGGAAAGGCTCTATTTATGAAGTAGTAAAGAAGTTGCAAAAGTACTTTGTGCCTTGAAATGATACTCTGCTTGCTCATATGGTTATGAATCAATTATAAATTTGGAACAAGAAGAGATTTTGTAAATAATGAAGGTCGTATTGTTAAGTTTAACAACTAATGTAATTTAATATGCGTGATGACAATGAATTATGGAGTGAAGATGCAATGAGTTAAGCTAAAATCGAACTTAAGATGTTACTAGTCTAAAATGCTGATGAAGTAACAAGCCATTATCAAACTTAAAACAAAATAACAGAGCATGAATTGATGCAATTTGACTTCCGGAGTACCCTAACTAAGTTATCATGCATTAATCTATGGGATTCTACAGCCTCGTTTTGTCCATCATGATTCGTATTTTGGAAGAGTTTCTTAGAACAATCCCGATCGTACACCCGGAAGGTAAAATGCAAACATAAAGACTCTAAAGCAATTTAAAAACTAAGACATCACAACATCTTCTACCCATCATTATGATATTTTGGAAGGGCGTTTTAAGAGTAAGATCAACTATGGTACTTAGTGCAAACAAATAACCGAAACGTTCAGATCGCTACCATGCTTTAGACATCATAAGTGATTTTTTGGAAGAGTTTCTTCTTTTGGAAGAGTGATTAGAACAAGTATAACCGTGATAGTGAACAAAAGAAATTACAATTAAATCCTACAACACTATAGCCATTTCCCATTCATTATCATGATCTTTTGGAAGAGTTTCTTCTTTTGGAAGAGTATTAGAACAAGTATAACTATAGTGGCTATTAAATTAACTACTTAATTCAAACTTCAAAAACGTAAAAACAACTAAGATACTTATCTAAATTATGAAAGCAGTTGTACCTGGCAGAGTAAACTACCACTCGACGGAATATAACTCCAAATCAACTCAACGCTCAAAGAATGTTTTTTCTTCATTAAAGTAGAAATAACTTGAAACAAGAGCGCTCGGTCTCTCTAAATATAGCATGAAATCTAAGCAAAATCTACCTAGCCCCCTCGGTTTCCCAAGTGTTTATAGCAATTTACATACCGTAACTCGCAACAATACAGGGATCCTGTCTTTCCTTATCGAAATCACATTAGGACTCTTGAAGATGGCAACGTAACAAGAAAAGGACATTTGGACTAAGACAAATTCTATTAGAAGTTCCGCTTCTCTTAGATGTGTTCCCACGTACCAAAACCACGTCCAAAATTCGTTTCTTCCTTCATGGTGAGCAACAGTTCTATGTGGACATGACGTGGAATATACCCATATGTGGTTTTTCTTGAAAGGACACCTGGAACATGCCCTAATGTGAAGACAAATTTCAGCAGAATTGCGCTGCTAGTTACGAATGTCCGCATTCTCATAGCCTAGTTCCGGTCAAAATGCTTTACAATGATAAAAATCACAAAACTTAGCAAGTTAGCCATGTTCATCATTCTAAAAGTAGTTTTAACTAATTTCATTGATCAATTGGGTCTGGGATAACAATGGACAAAGGAAAATGAGGTAAAGTAAGATGAAAGAAAGCACAATCTTGGGGCTCAACACTTACCTTGTAAATTCATATACATGGAGCTAAGAAGGATAAGAAAGTTAATAAGAGGAATATGAAGCCAAATAAGAAGGGGAAACCAAGGAGGAATTGCTACGAATGAGACTAGTATGGAAAATCTTCCAATTAGCCCCAAAAAGCTAAATTCCCTTGAAAAGTGTGTATGGGTGATCACCATATTCGATATTATGCTTTCCATATTCCTAATATATTATAATTTTGGTCCATATAGGCTCACATAAAACTTTGTAGTTAGCCTTTGGAGATCATGCTTCGGTGTTGAAACATCACCTAGTGATGTTAGTTAGTCCACGGGAAAAAAGGTAAAGTCAAGTTTCCATATAGGTTATGTGAAGGGAATCATCCTATTCATCTTTTTCCTTATATTTATGGAGCCACAAATGTGTTGAAAATCTCACAAATTTTAAGCCTCATCTTCCAATCGAAGGTTTTAAATATTTCTTCCAATCCTCCACTAGTTGATGGAGTGATGGACTCAAAAATCCGAATCCAATAAATCACAATATCTCTAAATTTGAATCCCATGAGTCAAGTATCGACCAAAAAATGGTTAAGAAAATGGTTGACTAATTCCACTCAACACTCACCTTGCTTGAAAGAGCAGGTTCATATCAGCTTCTTTGTTCTTCTTGCTTTTTCGGGTTTGAATGAAATCGGGGGAAATCTTCCTGCTCCAATGGTAGCGTAGGAAAATCCTCCTCGTTCCCACGAAATTGGAGGGAAATCCTCCTAGTACCAAGGTATAGGATAATTTCTCTCATTCCCATAGCACAAGAAGGTAGTTCTCCGATTCCTCGTAATACCCCCTCCAACTAGTATGGTAACTTATTTTGATTGATCCTACTTCAGGAAGGATATCGTCTTCCTCCTTACGTTCCATTCCAACTCATAGCATAGGCTTATAATATGACAATATGTAGAAAAATTATAGACGGAGGCACATCTATTACTTTTTTCCTCAACTAGTTGGGAAGATTTAGGTTCTTTGTACCTTGTGCCCATTACCCATAATTTGTTGTCTTTTAATAAAGGAACCTATCAACCGTTAGGATCCTTCATTAGTTTCCTATTATTTTGAGAGGAAATACTATCTATATTAATGTGATTGTGGTCCAAGGTCTCTTTGGGTTTTAATTTACTCCTTCAACATGGCTATTTTTATGTCATGGGAGGTATTGTATCTTCACACTATCATGTGATGTGTTTCCTAGGTGAAGGAAGAATCATGAACATTGACAAACTTTCATTCGTTGGTCATAATTTGAATCCAAAATAAACCATAATCCCTAAATGGTCCTTATATCTAAGTTTTCTCCCACACAACATCAATTATGTGGAAACCTATTCCATATTGGCATTTGTTGATGATCTAGTAGGTGTTGTAGTGTATCATTTACTAGGGGCATTGGAGTGTTGTCTTTCAATTCGATACTTTCATACATTCTACAAAGTTGTTGTTGTCCCATCATATGATAACCTCTTTGGAAGCCATCGCCTTTGGGGGCCATGATCGTGTCACGCCTAAGCCGAGTTCCTTTTCTCTCCGTCAAGCTTATTAAAAAATGAAAAAAGGGCCCGCAGAAGAGTTCCTTTTCTTGTGCCAAGGTCATTAAAAAATGAAAGAAGGACATGGAGCATAGTTCTTTTTCTTGTGTCAAGATCGTTAAAAAATAAAAAAAGGTCCCTCTTGCATAAGTCTTTTCTTGTGTCAAGCTCATTAAAAAATGAAACAAGGTGTCGTAGTAGAGTTATTTTTCTTCTCCGTGAAGCTCCTTAAAAAATCAAAAAAGGTCCCCAAAGTAGAGATCATTTTATTATGTCAAACTCATTAAAAAGTGAAGAAAGATATCTTGATCAGTACCCTTTTCTTGTGTCAATCTCATTAAAAAATGAAATAGCATCTCCTTTAAATTCGAGTCTTTGATTACATCTCACATAAATCTCTATCTTCGATTCTTCACTTGATCTCGTAGATGAACCTTAATTCCATCCACCTGTGAATTCAATAGTCTACTTAGGTGAATGAAATAAATCCTAGGGGGCATGTGCTACAATTAAATCATTATTTTGGGGCCATGTAAACCAATTTCAAGCATATTTTTCAATGTATTTCAAGCTTGTGTAAAAATGAAACCACTCTCAAGCATAGTTTTTCTTTGTTTCAAGCTTGTGTAAAAATGAAACCAATGCCGTGCACTGCTTTTTCCATGCGAAGCTTCAAAAAATGAAACCATATTCACGTAATTTCAAGCATAGTTTTGCATGTTTCGTTTCAGGTAAAAAAATGAAACCATGCTCATCCTATCCCACATGATTTCCATTTTTAATGCCTTGTTTTTTACGTATGAACCTTGATTTTCCATTACAATGTCACCATCTCGCTTGGTCGATCATACACTTTCACTTGTTTTTTTTACGCTTTTCAAAGGAAGTGATATGATGAGTGGTCTTATTAGATGGCCTCTTGAACTCGACATGTTTTGAGTAGCTCCATCATGAATGGAACCAATTTCTACCCTTTAGACCACTCGTTCATCTGTGAGAGTCCTCTTTCAATTCTTTTCGATCTCAAAAAATATCAAAAATATTACCGAGAACTTGTATTTTCGAACTAATTAAATTAAATGAGAAGACGTTTCACTAACATAAGTTTAACCCTTTTAGGCCAAGATAGACTATTTACGAAAAAATTAATACCTTAGTCACTCATGGCTAATAGGTTCTCTTGGGTATTGTTTTCCGCCTTTTTGAACTCAAGAGACTATCTAAAATAAGAAACCTTTGGATTTTTCTTTTTTGTCTCTTTTTTTCGTACCTCAAATGGTTATATGTTAAGGTTTAGGTTTTACATTCACTATACTCATGAAAACATCAAAAACCATGGAATCTTCAAACATGACAAGACTAAACCACTCCTTCTCGTGGTTTTCTAAACATATTCGTAGGGATTCATCCGAAGGATGAACTTACATATCAAGCATATGTTATCAATAGGGGCTAAACAAGGGGAGATATACCATACCACATGCATTCATATTGGGGGATATATATTGAGGAAAAAATGGAATAATATATTGGGGGATGTATCGTGGCAAAAGGTTTTTATATTGGCATGTATAAAAAATGGAGCTTAAAGCTAATGAAACAATATAAAGGGGAGTAAAGAAATTTAGTGAAAAAATGGATACCTATAATATCTAGTGAAAGAAGGGGTTTTTGAAATTGGGAAGTTGTATTGGGTTCATATTCTTAAGGGGTTAAACAATGGGATTTTTAGAGTTATTTTCTAGTATGTTGTCAAATTAAGGGTTTTGTTTAGTATGCCATCAACGCATTCGATATGTTAGAGGTTCATTGAGTGAATCCCATGTGATGTTATCCTAAATATTTTTATAAAAAAATAAAGAGGTACCGACTACATGGTTGGGGAAATTGGGAAAAGAGGGTACTCCACTTGTTAATTGAAGTGAGACATCATGAACATGATACTCTTCCACTACATATTCATGGCTCTTATGTTGGGAAATATTTTTGGTTCAAGTGACACATTTTCAAAGCCTTTATTTTTGGTTTTAACAATTTTGTCAACTCCATTCAAATTTCTTTGCCGATATCTTCAAGAGAATTCATTCAAGGTGGCTATTAGATACAATAATCGTAAGTATTCATTCCATGTATGCTTCTACTTATCTAGTTTTGTATCAACACCATTCTCTCTCAAGTCATGATACTCATTTTGTGTTATTGATGGGGATACATAAAGGGAATCTTGCAACTACTACCGTCGACATCAACTCATTATCTAGGAATTTTGCTTTGAAAACATGGTTTTGGTACCTTGATGCTGGCATACATTAATGTCAAGTTTCCTTGCCAACAGAAAAAAAATTTACATCATTGGCCTTTGACCGACATATTCTCTATGGTGTTTGTCTTCAACTCGATTCATTCACACCATATGGATTTTACTTTTAGTACCTCGAGATCGATTAACAACATCGGTGATTTCTCTAGCATATGTTAATGACTTACATCATTTTACGTTATAATGAGATGGTTTCTTACCATGTTCAAGCTCAACTCATTAATTCACATTGTTAGAATTGTACATTACACGATGACGTGAACAAGATGAAATACCCAAATCTAGTTTCATCCATACAAAGCAATTCCAAAGATTAGCCACAAGATTAGAAAGTATGATGGCTATGACCATACATATAGTCATCCCGTCATGGGTCCACCTTGTCATAAATGGACATGTTGTTTTATCATTGTAAATGTAATGTTATCTTATGTGCTAAGTATGGGTATGCCTCCCTCAAAACGATATCAATATATAAATGTATTGTAATAGATGTTCATCTCAACCAGCTTTTCTTGATCCATACTTTTCATAATGGAAATCACTTTTGTCATCAACCACTACCTCTCGAATTGCGCTTTTATGGGGCAATATGTTATAGGAAATTTTGTCACATTTGGTCAATAAGCATGTTAATGTATCAATCAACATCCATCGATCTCTTTGTCGTCATCCTTTTACAAATCCCTTGGCATTCCTTCCAAACTCGGAGTTTCGGGTTTAACTACTTCATTTCCTTGTCACACCAATGCATAGTGATTCCTTAGGAGGTTGCATTCAAATAAGGTTTCTCCACTCTTCACCTATACTGATCATGAGTAAGTTATCCCTCCTCGTGGTGCATTTATTCTATAACGATGAGAAAATAAAAAGAATCCCAAAATTCTCTTCCAGAAGCTTCAAGAAGTTAATTTGGTCCATTTACCTTGGATAAGACCTATGAATCCCATCCTTCATCCTACCTGGAGATTTTAGTTTCTCCTTATCCCTTGAGCTCATCCTCCCATCAAGAGTGGATCTCAAGCCTAGATTGGTAAATGGACAAGAATTCCCAACCTACCATCCTCTCCTATATTTATCGCCATCCATAATCTAGGGGTTGGATTTTGGAGATTGATTCCGCTCATGCTACCGAATTGAATCTTAAGAGAGTCGTCATTCCATGTATTGAGGTGACATAAGAGGTGTTCTTTGTGGAAAGGAAAGACAACTCAACTTTGGGAGTTTATTTACATTATCAACTCCTATATTAGGTTGTAACTATCTCCATTTATATTAATATGTGGAGTATATTTTTTTCCTATATATGTTGTTGATGTTCGTATGTTTTAATGTTATTCTTATCCATTAAATGAAGTGATTGAATAATGCTACACAGATATCATAGATCTTTGGCTTCGTTGTTTTTTTATATGTAGGTTCTAATTATAGCGATTAGAGCTAGGATTGCAATGTACAAGCTAAGAAGAGAGTGAATGTTTACGTATTCATGTAGGCATCATCTCATTTTTCAATTAATTTACAGAGAAAATTATATTATTTGTCTTTGATGTTGTCTTCATACTAGACCACTAGGTTTAAAATATACTGTCTTAAATCATAGATTCTCGCATAACAATTTGTATCTAGTATGAAGAAGAATTTTGTTTCGCTGCGCATTGGAATATGGTAGCTATGTCATGATACTCACAAGGTAAAAATAATTAAGGATGCACATTTCCATGGAAAAGTGTAGAAGTATATTTGGGTTCGATTGAAGAACCCTGCACATTGGATGTGGAAGATTATACACTAACATAAATAGGAGAAGGTGATGAGCCAAGATGTTAGAAAATTATGGCATAGAAGACTGGCCATTTGCATCATGGAGCCTTTAAGATCTTGCAACATATCACCATAGTTCTCCCCAAAGGAGCATTAGAGCAAAAAATACATGCAAAGGGTGTACATTTGGGAAGTACACAAAATCCACCTTCAATGATCAATACAACAAGGTGCATGCAATCCTTGAAAGGATCCACTCGATGTTTGTGGACCTTTTGCACAACCTTGACTATCAAGCATATCTATTAGGTAATATTTGTAGATGATTTATAATGAAAGTGTTGTATTTCTTCATGCAGAAGAAATACTAGACATTCTCGAAGTTTTTTGAATTTAAAACACTTTTTGAGAAATAAACTCGGAAAGAAAGTCAAGGATATCAATGTTGCTAATAGAGGTGGGGTACGTATCTAATGAGTTTAAAAATTTATGTTCAAAGGAAGGAATTTGATAGATTTGACAAGATCCCACAACCCACAACAATATTGGATGGTTGATAGGAAGAAAAAAGTATTGTGGGAGCAACAAGAGCGATGTTGCATGAATAAGGCCTACTTCCGCACTCGTGTCAAGCATACAAGATGCTGGTCTATTTGAAAAACATGAGTCCTCATCATATTCTTGGGATGAGTACACCATAAGAAGCTTGTGGAAGAAACTAGATGTGTCATAGTTCGTGATCTTTGGAGCATTAGTATACTACCATGTCTCCAACAAGGAAAAAAGATAGAGCCAACAACAAAAGTTGGGGATATTTGTGATGTACACTAATACATCTCACAAAATCATGTGTAACTTCCATCCATCTTAATTACGCTTGTTCGAAAGGATGTGAAGCTCTCGATGAGGAAAAGGAGATGAAGTATTATCTGGAGAGGAAGCTTCAATTGCATACAGACGATATTTTGACTCCAAAGGAAGAAACTCGAAAAATTTGTGGAGAAAACAAAAGAATATGAGCAGAGTGGAGACAACCACTCAATAAAATATATCCAGAAAGCAAAGGAAAACAACCAGCAAGACGCAATATTATTTCACAATGATAGAGAGAATGTGGAAGTGCACACATCACAACGCAGCTTAGAGGAGGTCACTAGATTTGTACACCTGCCACATGGCTCCTTATGAATGAGCCTCACAGAGATAGAACCAACCTCATTTGAGAAATCAAAAGAGAGAAACATGTATGGGCTGACTCTATGCAGATGAATATGATTCTAGTTTCGTAAAAGAGTGTTTTTGAAGTGGTCCAAAGACCAACAAACAAATTAATGGTAGGTTTGAGATGAATTTTCAAGGTAAACCATCCAATAGACAAAAAGAACAGAGAAGCACAAGGCTAGATTTGTGGCCAAGGGTTACTCTTAGTTTGAAGGGATTTATTATAAGGAGACATTTTCTCTTGTATAAAGGTACCTTGCATCATCTCAATCTTGCTCCGGTTGCACAAATGGATGTGAAGGCAACATTACTAAATGGAGCCATTGAGGATGAGGTGTACATTGAAAAACCGAAGGTTTTGAGGCCTTCGACAAAGAGTTACATGTGTGAAAAATCATGAGCATTGTATGGGTTGATGCAAACACCCCATTCTTGGTACACTGGATCGATAAATATCTCACTAGTTTGGGCTTCACCAATAGTGAAGCAGACAGCAAACCTTTACCACATATTGGTAGAAGGTAACCGTTGATTATTGGCTTATATGTCGATGATCGTATTTTCACCGTTAGATGGAAAACATATTAGATATTGCAAGGAGGACATTGAAAGAGAGTTCAAACTAAAGGACATGGGTCTCATGCACTATTTTCTCGATTTGGAAGTATGGCAAGGAGAATGGGAATTTTTTTATCTTAGAGAAAATATTCCAATGAGATAGATTACACTTTTCACATGGACATATTAAAACCCATAGAGACTCCTATAGAGACTAATTGGAGGAAGGAGGATGTGCCACTTCACATGAGTAAGTGGATGCTACCATGTATGTGAAGTTGGTGGCCTCACCATGTAGGCCTCGTGAACACATGGTGAGACATGTGTTATGTAGTCAACCGCCTGAGCCAAGCCATTGTTCAGACAAAATGATGCTTGAGGGTTGCTAAAGATGCTGTATGGTAGCTAGGGAGGCACCAATTAGTTTGGTCTAAGTTGCATGCGAACAAAGGAGTGTAGCTATGTGGCTTCAAAAATTCATATTTTGCGGGGAGTCCATAAAATCAACGAGTACATCAAGAGGAATTTTTTAGTGTCAGATCCAAAATGGTCTCTTGGTGCAACAGAAGTGGGGATATGTGGCACTTATCTCAGCATAAGAAGAGTACATGGCTTCAAGTCAAGAAACATCCGAGGCTACCTGTGATGATAAATATTCTGTTGGGTTATTTGTGCGTATGATGCATCCTACCGTGATTTACCGTGATAATCGCAGTTGCATCAAGCTCTTGAAAAAATATCGCTTTTCACCGTCAATATACAGATAGATATTTGGTACACCCTTTTACAAGATTGTGTGCAAAGGCCGATCATGTTGTGGCAGTATACTCCGAGAGGAACAAGATTCAAAAATTTAAAAAAAAATTGTAAATACGTAAATTGAAGTTCCATAGAGGTAGTGATTCGGTAGTAGATAATATCATTCCTACTGAAAGAGAGTGTTGAAAAAGAAGCAAGAAAATCTAGTTTTGACCTTGCCTTGGTCAAACTAGATTAAAATTTGAATTTAGTTTCAAAAAAACACCGGAGGTAGTTAACTAAGGTGACATGTTTATTTTCACTCAATTAACACATTTAGTTCGAGTTGGAGCAGACACTTGAGTTGAGCTCAAGATGATTGTTTGTTAATTTCTAGCAATATATTTTTAGTAAAAGTTTGTTATTTGACTTAAACTAGTTCCACCTATTGAGAAACTAGTGGAAGGTAAAGTTGTGTTGTGTAACTTCAAATGCTACCTCGGTCATATCGTTAACTTATCAATCAACCCAAAATAACCGATGCATGTGAAGACTTTGAGTTACCCAATTGAGATTGGAGTTCAAGGGAAGTGTACTATCAATTGTAACCTAATCAGTTGTGGTTAGGTGGTGCATGCACAAAAGGGATGGCCCTAGCGCAATTGGGTAATCCAATTAGGGAATTTCACTAAAACATAGGGGCTAATTCCTCAATAAATAGTGAAAGGAAATGTGAGCTTGTAGGATTTAAAAGTTGGCTAATTATTGGTCAGTTTCAATCAATGAGGAAGAGGTTATAAGACATGTGCATGTTTTGTTGAAGCTGGAGCAAGCATATTGTATTCATATAGATTCTTTGATTAGTGCAATACACATAGTAAGGGGTTTTCACTAATTGCGTTCCCCTAGATTTTTTTTTCCATGTCCGATGTTTCTTCTTACATGTTGAATTGTTCTCTTCCTCTCGATCATGATTTTTCTTTCGTAGATCAGTAGACTACCTTTTAGTCTTGTTATTTAGTAAATTTCATGAGAAATTTAGAATATACTCCTTTAATTTCTACATTTCCAAGGGTGTAATATTTTTCCTTTAGCTTATTTTCCTCTTGGAATTGGAATCCCTTTAGGTTTTAGCATTTTCCTGGGTTTTCTTCATTGGGTTTGATGTATCAATTCATTGTCTTATCAATGTAAGGGTTCATATTGAAGTGCCTTAATGTTTTCTTACCAGGGTTTGAAATTATTTCCTTTGGTTAAAATATTCTTTGCTTTGGTTTAACATAAACAATGTTATAATTTGATATAATAAAAGATTACATTGTACTTATCATTTTATATAGTTATTATATTAAATGTAACTATACTTTAAAATTTTTAGAGTTTTTTGGTACAATTTTTTTTTCCAACGCAATTAAATATATATATTTTAATTTAGTACATCTTCTATACAGTAGTTTTATTATATTATTATTTTATTATCTTTTTATTAATAATATACATATACATATACATATTATTATTATTTTGTTCTTTTTATAAAAATAATTTAAATATAAACTTTTTATTTATATACACTAATATGCTTTATATTAACATACATTAATGTACATTTATAGGTATACATTAATGTAAATTAATATATATTACTATACATTAATGCACAATAATGTGCATTTAATATATATAAATGCACATTATTGTATATGGATGTTCATATAAATGTATATTAATGTATATCTATAAATGTGGTTCATATACGTCTATCACCGTTTATCAACCACATTTATTAATATGGTCGTGCTGTCTTATATGTGATGTTGACCTACAAGCCCAAACATTTAACCATGATCTCCAACTCACTTGTTGTATCAACACCTAGGCTCACTTATCTTGCAGTTTACTTATAGACTACAAAAGGGTCTTAAAGATTAGTGATACTTAGTACATATATAATCTCCCTATTGCTCGTGCATCAATTCATATATTCAAGAAAAGGCATTAAAACACTAATATTAAATTTTAAAACTATGATTCTATTAAATCCTTTGGGGTTTATCTACAGAGGAATGCTAAAATCATTTTTTCCCAATGTATAGTTCTCATTCCCTCACGAGCGAATATTTTCCCCGAATTCCTCTCTCGTACTCTTAATTTCTCATGAAGGGAACATTCATCCCATCTCACACAAGCACTCCGCACATTTAGACACATAAAGAAATAAATTTAAAAGACTAGAAATTTGGATTCATGAACTTATAGAAATATATTTATAAGGAACATTTACAAATGACTTACTACCTAGCTTTCTCACGAGACCTTCCTCCTAAATTTTTTTCCAAACACGCCACTACTTCCACTAATTGTATAGGAATACAACTATCCGATCAAGGATACTGTAAGCCAAAGGAGATATTCTTTCCGAGAAAAATTTCCATCCTAAAACTAATTGATTACATGTGAAAAGGTCCTATCGCGGCGACAAACACCTTTTCATTCAACAAACTAACTACCTACAAGTCATAGATTCTTCTAGAATCGGGAATCTTCGATCTACACTAAATTTTTGCTAATTCTAATATATACAATTTTACAATTATAGGGAAAATTATTTCTCCTTTCAAATTTCAAGACCCCTTTTGGGGCATTCATCAAAATGGGCTACCTAGGGATGATGCTCCTACATAAATCTCTCCCCGTGTGGAAAAAAAGAACATGAAATATTAGTTGTATGCCTCCTGATCTAAAAAATTGATATTATTTTTTACTTCTTACCATGTTATTATGTTGCATGCATTGTGTTGTTCACCACTTTCCAGGACCCCGCACTCTTTTCTCTCGCTTCTCTCCTCATAAGAACCTTTAAGAGATTCCATCCACTCTTTGTAATATCGCTTCATATACCAAATTTATTTGGTCTATAGGAAGGAATTCCTTGTTTTATGGAAAAATTCCTTTAGATTTCCTTAAAAAGATTACATCTATTTTTTCTTCTGCTCTATACTATCCTCCTTCTTTGGGAAATTCATCTATATACTCTTTTCCTATAAGAGATTCCATTATGAAATATTTTCATGGTTTCCCATATTCACTGTAAATCATGAATCCAAATAAAATTTGTTAATTTTAAAATATATAAGGTTCTCTAGCTCAGCCTTTTATCATGTCCTCCTCCTTTGGATATTCCACGAGTCCCTTCTCATTATATTCAAGCAGTTGATCCTTCCGATGGGTCATGGTAGTGAATTACTCCTTCTCAAGATCAAATGATCTAATCTCTTTCTCCTTCAATCTGTGCTCTTATCAAAGGCCTCATCTTGATTTTCTGCATCTCTCTAGATTTTGGGGATTTTTTCGTAAAATCCTGTGTCTTAATAGTAATTTTACCTTTTTCCCTTGTGTCCCACATCTGCCTAAGTGTTTTCTTTCCCTCTCTCGTAGTAGTTGTAATATGATGTTCAATCTCTCCTTTAACTCATTAAACTCTCTATCATAATCCTCTTCATTGATTTTCCCATTTATTCCTTTTTCCTTGGCATTTTTCTCTTCCGTTGAATGTAGCCTTCACTTAAACCCTTAATATGACTAGGAATTTTCATTTATTTCTCCTTATCACTATGCTTCTCCACACTCATTATGAGATATAACATATCCCCATAACAAGTCTTTACGCTTTGTTACTCCTAACGCCTCACCTAAACCACGTTATTGTTGTTACTTTGGTTCCCACCTCTCGGGAACCCCTTGATCACTCCATGCTCTTCATGGCTATTGCACCTTTCTCACCTTCTTCTCTCTCGAATAATTCATTTTTGCTCTTCTCTCATTCATCTCGGAAAATTCAAGTGCATATTCTCTCCGCCGCAAGGTTCCTTTTATTCCATAGTCTTTGAGAGAACACATATGGTTCTCTTTTTCTTTCCCTTTTTCTACTACATGTACCTATTAGTTGGATTAATACAATTTTAAAAAACTAAATGACCAATTGTTACTAGGGTTTCATCACTTTTGAGATATATGTATCTCGTGTCTCTTCTTCTTCTGTTTCACTTGGATGGGGTTTGATTCTCTTCTTCCAAATTTTCTTCTTATTGGAATTCCTTCCTCTATGCCACTTCCACTTTTAATAATTCCCTCTAATGTCTACTCCTAGATTCATTTCTTATAGTTTTGAATCATACTCCTTTGTATTTTCACATTTTAGGTTCCTTGTGCATACTCAAATTCCTTTCGTCGCAATCCTCCGACCCTTTACAACCCTCTATAAAAAATTCCTCTTGTGGCTTCTAACATCTCCCTACTCCGTGTCAACTCTATTCTACCTACTAAGAACTTTAAACTTCCTTTGTCATCGATTTCAACTTCCCCTCAATCCTACTTTGGAAAAACAATCAAAATTTTAGTTATACATAAATAAATAATTTCCTTTCTTGGTTTTTCTCTAAATTATTCACTATATTCTTCATTATCTCAACCCATTCTCATTATTCTTCTCCGCGAACAATTTTTTTCGTCTTTCTTAATTGGAATATATGCCCTGAGAATCTTTTCTATCATCCTTGCCTTTCCCAACAATCATTACAAAAATCCTGCCAAATAAACATTTTTCAATTAATCTAATAGAGCGTTGTTACCGCGCTCACTTTGAAGTATTGAGCATGCATTGCGGAGCCCCAACGCCTACATAGTGGAGGATTTACAAAACCCATTTTTTAGTTCGTGATAATATAAGTCCCAAATTTATTTTTTCCAATTATATAAACCATATGGATAAGGAAGTGCATTCAAAAATCAATGACTACAACTTGCCCTCATAATTTCCAAGACTTTGTGTTTGTCAATGCTATATGAGTGTGTTGTGGTTAATGCACAACACCGATAGGTAGGTGAAGAAGGGGGTTAGAAAAATTCCTTCCCACCATACATATCCACGTAGGGAAATTTCAACCGGATAGGAGAAGTTGGTAAGCTTTTAGCGTCGAAGATAAGAGATGTAAATATGTTACAAATTACATCAACATCCCTCACTATCCTAATCGGGCGAACTTCCTCTACTATTCACTCGTACAAAATTCCTCCATGTTCTAAATTTCAAATATTTAAAAGGTTATATTTTTTAATTATAAATGGTTTAAAATTTGAAATATTTAAAAAATATTCTTATCTAATATTAATATTTAGGTCCGTGTTAAAGGAAAGGATGTTGTTGTAATAGTCATTTGGAAATATGTAGTCTCTAATGTTTTGTAATGTACAACATTTTAGTGGACACTCCATCCATAATAAAGGAAAAAAATACTTAACGTTTGAATTAAGAGTGAAGAAAATAATATAAATATAAGGTCAAGAAGATAAGCATGTTGAAAAGAATCAATTAATGTCCAAAAATTCAAGGAAAATTAAAGAATAATGTTTGAAACAAGAAAGACGTTGGTAGGAAATTCAAATTAAAGTGGGTAAGGAGGATAAAAAAATGGCAATAAAAAGGGAACAATGAATAAAAATAAAGCGAAATGGGGTGGATGAAGAAAAATATACAATGTGAGAACATGAATTAATAAAACAATTTCGATGATAATAGATTAAAGAAAAATAAAAGAGGTTGGGAAATTATAGAAACAAGGATTTAGTAGTTAAGCTAATGGATAATGGACTTCAAAGATTGGCTATGTTTATAGGCTATATCCATCCTCATGATTATTCTTTTCTTCTTGATTTTAATTTCTAGGACTTCATGGATGATATGATAAGTATAGTGAGAGTTGAAGTTGTAATCTTGTTTGATAGAAACAGTATGAGATTTTTTACTTTAAAGGAATTCAGCTTTAGTCAAAATATATTACTTTAAAAAAAAAATCCCAAGGGGTGTAGAAATGATGATGATGTTGTTTTTAAGCCATTTGTCATGTGAAGGTCAATAGTTTGAAAATTCGTGGGAAAAATACAACCATGTTAGGGATTGGTGTGGCCTCTAGTTTGGTGCAATCCCGAGGTGATTTTGACAAACCTTAGATGCCCCCGGGTCATGCATTTATAAAATAAATTTTAATAATATATTCATCTCATGACTAAAAAACTCGAAAAGAAAAGAAAAATAATGCTCAACAATTGCAAATTTGGATATGTGATTCCGGTTGTGCCAATGGTATGTTCCTTGAGATGGGCTCGAGTGCATGCCTAGTTTACCCAATTTAATAATTTTCACATGAGAAAGGAATTTGATAAACCCTTGATTCTAGCATTGAGTCAACATTGGACGTTTCAAAATTTTAAACATGCTATATTTCCAAAAAACTAATACAACATTATGACCAAATATAAAAATTTGCATTTTCAAATAAAATAATAACCCAAAAACTAACCATTAAAATTTACATATACACATACACTTTCTAAATAATATATAATACCATTCATGGTATATATATAATACCATTCATGGTATTTATAATTTAATACCTTAATGCTATTTATAATATAATACCCTAGAGAATCATTCCTTTTACATTATTGCAATCTAATGATACAACACAAGTATTGGTTAACGTTATTTCACTTAAATTTATTTTGAATTACTACAATTTGTTAACATTGGAAGAAACCAAATATATTCATAAAATTAGCATCTCACAAGTGAGTATTCATCTGCATTAACTCCTCACTGAGAACACTCTTCATTGATCATTATTCATCAATAATATATAGGTTTAAATATGCATAGGAGAGTTACAACTAACACCCAGAAAATAGGAACTAATTCCTAACCTAGGATACACACCTAACTAATGAACATAATATCTCCACAATATGTTCTCCATTAATTCCAATGCTCCCCCCAATGGAGAAATTTTTCACTAGTACTCCTAACATCTCCCAAAATAATTCAAAAATTAATTCTCCAAGTGGCCATAGTACAATGTTTGTTGCATTGTCACAAGTATTATAGTATTCAATATAGATTTATATTGATTGGACCTTCTCTCTAACAAAGTGAAACTCGGGTATCAATATGCTTTGTGCTTTTGTGAATAATGTGATTGCTCACAATTGGATTGAGCTTTCGCTGTCACATCTAATAATTGTGGCATCTTTTTGTTATTCTCTCGACATCATGGAGAAGTAACCTCAAATCCAAACTACTCACACGCGTTGCAACACACATTTCTTGATACTCTTCTTAAACCGAAGATAAGGATATAATATTCTGGCTTCGTTGCTCCATGCCCGGATCCCAAACCCAATGCTTAATGCATAACCTATTATGGATCGTCTATCATCTAGATTTCTCGGCCCGATCGTAATATGCAAAATTTCTCAATATAACATGAAATGAATCTTTATATTTAATAACAAAGTCTAAGGTTCCTTTAAGATACCTTAAGGATCCTTTTCCCCACCCACCGACTTTAAGAGGCTTTGACATAAAATAAATTTCTCAAAACACTAATCGCAAAAATTAACCTGTGTCCAAATAGTTAGATAAGTCAAACTACCAAACTAGTTGTTTGTATAGTGTTGCATCCACCTCATTAGAACCATAATCATTATGAAGTTTGATATTCACAAAGGCACAAAGGAAGATTTTCACCGATCCATTTTGAACTTTTCAATAAGCTGACATACTTTCCCCGAGATAGAAAAAGCTTGGCAAGAATCCCTCCATCAGACAAACAATAGTGTAATTATCCAAGGTATTTCATCTCAAAACTCGTGATACGTACCTTGATTTCTTTAATGAGTTCATCATCATTTACTATAATAATAAGACTATCTATGATATAAATAAATAAATAAAATTTCCCCTTTTCATCAAACACACATATATTTGGGTCATTCTTGCTCCTTCTTATAACCATGCTATAAGAAAAATAAGACAAATTTTTTCATACCATGACCTGGGCGCATCTTTTTAACTACGTGCTTTCAATATATATACTAAATGTTCCTACCTGTACTAAAAACTCCTTCAAGTTGTGTTAAATACACCTCCTCTTTTAATTCACCATTTAAGAAAGCATGTTTCACATCTAGCCGGGTGTATTTTTGAGTGATGTTTCATAGCTACAAGTTATTAAAATTCTAATGGTGTTTAACTTAGCTACCGTGGTGAACGTTTATTCATAATCAATACCTTATTTATGTGGAAAGTGCTCCCTTGGCCACCGACATAGCTTCTCTTTGTATTTATCTATACTATCGTCTCCTTTAAAATTAGACTTGTATAACCATTTAGAAACTAATATTAATACTCTCTGTGTACTAACCAGATCGTTATGTTTTATTTCTATATACTTAACGTATATCCCTCTTGCATGGTTGTCATCCATTCATCATATTCACTTCTCTTCTTTATCGTTAAGTGCCTAATAAAAATTCAATATATTTGTCATATACATAGTATTTATACCGGGAAGGTAAGCAACTTTTCCTACCCGGTCTTCTTGGTGTTGGAGTGGCCTCAATTTTTTTTTGATCATCCCTTAATAGACTTGACCGCCGATCGCATATGTATCATCCGATTCTTCATTTTTCTGCTACTTCCCTTTCTCCCCGATTGTCCCTTGTTTCATTATTTCCATCTTCCACCAAGCAAGAAAGGAATGTACCACTCTTCATTTCCTTTATCAGTTTCCATCATCAACTCCGCTCATGGAATAATACATTTCTACCGCAAACACTTTGTGAGTAGAAGGATTAAACAATTTATATCATTTAAACTTCGTACAATACCTACCGTAAATGAATTTAATGGCAATTCAATCATTTCTTCCTATCCTCTTTGGAACATGACAAAAAGGTTTCAAGCCAAAAATCTTAAATTATTAACTACAACCTTAAAACCTACAAACTTTTGAATGGAGTTTTAATATCAATGCTTTCTCGAACTCCTATTCTTTAAATACATCGTAGTATTTATTTCTTCTACCCAAAAATGTTAAACAAGTTCTTACCCTTTAACATGTTATTTTCACACCCTTTAGGGTTCGTTCTTTCTCTCTATAACCTTGTTCTATAGAGAGCGTGGTGTACCGTGAACTATTGAAGTATCCCAAGGTTCTTGCAATATTTGATGAAGTCAATCCTTTTGTATTCTCCCCTTCATCCGAGCGGAGAATTTTGATGAAATTCCCTATCCGTTTTTTCAACCATGATATTGAAATCCTTAAAGTATTCAAAAATATGTCTCTTGTTTATGAGAAAATATACCGAGGTAAATCTTGTGCAATCATGAATAAATAACAAAAACAATATGCACCTCCCAATGACCTTGTCTCGCATCGAACCACATAAATCAAAGGTGTGCACAAATCTAGTATATATCTCTTCTTTATATTTGTACTTGAGGTCAAACTATCCCTACTCATCTTCCCAAGGGCACATCCTTCACAATAAACATGAACATTTTTTGGAAGGGGGATGGCCCATTGACTGCTACCTTGTTTCCTCAAGTAATAGTAGGTCATGAAAATGATATGACTGAATATTTGATGCCAAAAATTCTCCGCATTCATAAATTAAAGTCAAGGCTTGTGGTGTGACTTATTACACCCCAACCACATACTCAACTTGAATACCCGATGCAATTAGCTTCATATGATCCAATGATTTTATAACACAATAATACTTAAAAAAATTCACTCTTAATATTTTGATATGTTATCATAGAGACAAAGATTTTATTCTTTAAATCCCCGGCACATACATTACATTTCTTTGAATATACCTAATATTATCAATAGGTAATACGACAAAAATATTTACATACCCCTTAATCTAGTGGCAACTTCCGTCATAACCAAAGTAGATATACACCCATTGCTAGTCTCTTTAAAATTTTGAACCAATGTCTATTACCTCGTCATGTGAGTGGAGAGTTAGAAAAATGTACAACCAAAATAAAATTTATAAGAACCAATAGGATTCAATATGATGATGTCAACCATGATGATTCACCATTTTTGTAAAAAATTAAAAAGATTAAAAAATAATAAAATAATAAAACTACTATTTCAACCAAATATTTCCAACTTATATCCATAAGGTTTTAATCAAATTTCAAGCCGAGTACTATTGATGCAAAAATTTAATTTTCATCCAAGGAGTACCCATGTTTCATAGTTTTGACGGAACCTTTCTACATGAAAAATGAGAAATACATGAAAAACATGATTGCAATCACGTTTTTTATGTATTTCTCATTTTTTGTGTAAAGGTGGTGCATTTAAAGTATGAAACATCGGTATTCTTGATGAGGAATCAAATTTTGCATCTAACGAGTTTTCTCAGTCGAAATCATTTAAAATCATTTGGGATATAAGTTGAAAATACGAGTTGAAAAAATAGTTTTGTCTTTTTCCTCTAAAATTTGATGATGTAATCTAATCTTATTTTTATTATTGCCATTATTATTTTATAATTTTCTTAGGAGGCCCATTTTAGACCTCAAAATTCCCTAATGATGTGATGTAATGTAAGAAATATTGTATGTAAACATGTTTAATGTTGACACGCATTGTAATCAATATATTTGTAATAATTATCCGTACCTCTAACCCGAAGTTATATTTACGAACACTCAAAAACACGTATGGTAAATAAATAAAAATATAAATAAACCGGAGGTATGGTAAATAAATAAAAAATATTTTTATACTTACTCTGAGGTATGATAAATAAATATAAATATAAATAAACCATTGATATGGTAAATAGATAAAACCTCTTTTATACTTACTCGAGAGGTATGGTAAATAAATAAACTCCTTTATATGACTCATAAACATCTTTATATTTGTGAAAACTCAAAAAAGAGTTTTTATTTAGGTGAAGCCTATGAGCCAAATACCGTGGGAGAAGTTATTATTAATAACATGGGCTAAATAATATGGGCCAAATACCGTATTTATAAAAGTGGTATGGTAAATAAACAAATATAAAAGAGAGGCATAAATATGTATGGTAAATACATAAAAATATATCAAAATAATGGGTCAGAAATCAACATCTAAGTATATACCAAGCCTATGGGTGAAATACCATGCTAAATAAAGGAGGTAAGGGAAATAAATATAAATATAAATAAACCATTGATATGGTAAATAAATAAACATCTTTTTATATTACTCCATAAACATCTTTATATTTACCGAAACTCAAAAAGGAGGTTTTATTTAGGTGAAGCCTATGAGAAAGTACCGTGGGAGAAGTTATGCTATTAATACCATGGGCTAAATACCATGGGAAAAATACCGTATTTATAAAAGCGGTATGGTAAATAAATAAATATAAAAGAGGTATAAAGATGTCTCGGTAAATACATAAAAATATATCAAATACGATTAGAAATCAACATCTATGTATATACCAAGCCTATGTAAGATTACCATGCTAAATAAAATAGGTATGGTAAATAAATATAAATATAAAATAAAACTGTATTATGGTAAAAATAAAACCTATTTTTATATTTACTCCATACTCGTCTTTATATTTACAAACACTTAAAAGTAAGGTTTTATTTAGGTGAAGCATATGAGCCAAATTATTATTAATCATGCAAAAACATTATTAGCCCTAATATTAATACCAAAAGATTATTATTAATATTAAATATAATATTGATAGTAATATATTATAATATTAATGTTATTAAATTTAATAACTTTGGGTTAATACAATATTAAAATTTTTATATTATAATATATATTAATATGTCATGATATAGATTAACTCAAGATATATAAGGGAGGGAAGAACAAAGACATAGAGTGATAGAGGTGGAGAGATGGTGAGTGACGAGGGAGAGATGAAGATAAATCAAGGAGAGGGGAGAGGGAAAATGAAGAGAGAGAGAGAGGGAAAGGAGTGTACTATATTATTTATATACTATATTATATAATAATATATATTAATATATCATTTTATTTTTTTAACTCAAGATATATGGGAGGGGAGAACAAAGACATAGAGTGATAGAGGTCGACAGATGGTGAGTGACAAGAGAGAGATGAAGGTAACTAAAGGAGAGAGAGAGGGAAAGCAAGACAGAGAGAGGGAGACAGGCAGGGAAGAGAGACAAAGAGAGGGAGGGAGACACAATGATGGAGGGGTGGAAAGAGAAGGAGAGAGGGAGGAAGATAATGAGAGGATTGGAGGAGAGAGAGAGAGAAAGGAGAGAGAGGAAGGATGAGACAAGACTCGAGAGAGAGAGGAAGAGAGGGAGGGATATCGAGATGAAGTCGAGGGGGAGAGATGGAGGGATGAAGAAATAAATAGAGGGAGAGAAGTGAGAGAGAGAGGGAGTGTGTATGTTTAGGGGTGAGATAAAGAGAAAAATAAGGAGATATGGAGAGAGAAGAGGAGAGAGAAGGAGAGAGAGGGAGAGAGGGAGGGATATAGTAACACATATAGAGAGAGAGAGAGAGAGATAGAGAGAGAGAGAGAGATGGGGGAAGAGAGAGGGAGGTAGGAGAGAAAGGGAGAGAGAAGATGGATGAGAGAGAGGACTTGAGAGAGACGAGGAGAGTTATGGGGGGAGAGAGAGTGGGGTGGTGAGAGAAAGGGAGAGAGAGGAAGGATGAGAGAGGGGAATTGAGAGATAGGAGGAGAGAGGAAGGGAGAGAGGGAGGGGAGAGGGATGGACAGAGAGATGGAGTTAGAAGGGGACATATGTATGGAAGAATAAAGACATAGACAAAGGGGAAGTGAAGAGATAGAGGGAGTGACAAGGTAGAGATAGAGAGAGTGTGTGTATGTTTAGGGTGAGATAAAGAGACAAATAAGGAGATATGGAGAGAAGGGGGGGAGAAGGTGAGAGGGAGTGATACAAAGAATAAATATGGAGGGTAAAGAGAGAAAGAGAGATAAATACTGTGGGAGAGAAAGAGAGAGAGAGGAAGGAAGAGAGAGGATGTGAGAGAGGAGAGGGGAAGGGAAATAAATGGATTTGGAGGGGGGAGAGAGGGAGGTAATAAATACATAGAGAGAGAAAGGTGGAGTGAGAGAGAGTGAGTGATAAGGAAGATGGAGAGTTAGGAAGAGAGCACAATAAGAGGAAAGAGAGATAGAAGTGGGGAGAGGGAGAGAGAAGGGAAAGATAAAGATATACATGGAAGGTGAAGAGAGGGAAGAAGAGAGAGATGGAGAGAGGGAGGGAGGGACATATAAATTGATAAATATGGTGTGGGGGAGTGTGTGTGTGTGTGTATTTTTTTTTTGGTGTGGGCATTGAGATAAAGAGACAAAAAAGAGAGATGGAGCGAGATTTAGATATAGAGGGATGGGGGGGAGAGGGAAGGATATTTCTTTTCTAAGAGATGGATCGATTTCAAAGAGATGTTAATTTATAATCCTATTTGTTTGTTTGCACTAGATGTATTGATTTTAGTGTAGATATTGATTTCTAATGATATTTGATTGCCGGCACTAGATGAATCGTATATCAATGTAGATGATTTCTAGGCCAATTTGATTTTTTGTGCTAAATGCATATGATTACAATGTATATAGTAATTTTTAATCCTATTTGATTGCTCGTTGTTAATTTTGGGACACTAGGTCCAAACTCGATGTTGCGCCGCTTTCATATGATGATGGTTATATTTTTTTGGGATTACTCCTTAAGAGAGGTGCAAGATTGATCTAAATATCATCTTGGTTGGATGAGCAGTATCGTATATTTTGAATTTATTTTCCACATATGTGAAAGGTCGGCACTCGTATTTGTAATGTAGGCTCACAAGCCTAATAGATGTGTCACAAAACCTCGCATCGATGGATATAATTGAGAGACTTCATGGTCATTTTATCATCATCTCATCACACATTTTCTCATTGTGATCCGAGGCCTATTTCCCTCACACGTGCGCAGCTGAAGTTGTTGATTTTTGCTTCGTATCCGTTTAGGTCGTTTTGCCGAGAATTGGCTAGTGTTGACCATGGTCAACCCTTGACCGTTTGACCTCAAAATTTTGCCGAAATTGCGATTTCTCGAATGTCGTACAACTTGGGCAAAAAATCGAGGGAAAAGGAGCGGTTTGACCGAAGCCCCAACCGCAATGTTGAATTTGTTGACTATCCCGCGTTGACTTTTATGCAGTACTGTCTTGCTGACCAACGTTGTATTTTTGATGAGCTACTCCGAGGGCCGTGGGTGTGACACTTGGAGGATTTGTATAATCTAACAAAGTCTTTGCTCGCTTAAGCATTAGGTTGGTCGCCGTAACACACACTATCCTATATTTTATGGAAAAGGAGAATTGTAAAATTTATTCTATATTATTGGATTGTCTTAGGTTGCTCTATTATTGTGTTCTATCATGTCTTTACTTTCATCTTTATGTGATTTCTAATTTGAATCAGTTCACAGTGATTTAAAGTAAATTTGAAGTAAGCATAGAACACACCATGGTTATCTAAATTTAACATGGTATCAAAGTCGAGGTGAAGACAATTTCTAAGATAGTGTTATAAGAAATCACCGAAGAAGGAATCCTATTAAGGACAAATGGCCTCCCAACTCACAAGGGTTTCATGGTTGATGCTAAATTAACCGATAATTATGATTATCATGCATAGAAGATGTCCTAAGATTTGGCATTAGAAGATCAAGATGCCATGGAATACATGGTGGAAGATTCAAGAGCCTCCATCAAACATATTTGTTGCCTCAAAGATGAAGTATAGACAAGAGGAAAAGAACATGATTATCCAAGATTCTACTCATAAGCACTTGGTTTCTTAGATTTCTAAGTTAAGCACATATAAATAGATATATGATAAGTTGGTTAGCATGTCTGCATAAAATGTTAATCAAGTTCTTTTATTAAAGAACTGTAATTAAATAATACTAATAAGGGAAAGGATGAACCTATTCAATCCTATATTATGAGGCTCATTTAAATCGTGAACAATATTCTAGCTATTGGAGAAGAAATAGTCGATCGAGACATGGTTCTCATTGCTCTGGAGGTATCCCACGTGATTGGTATGTATTCAATACCACTATTCTTAATAATAATGCGATTCTTGATTTTGATGATATATTGACGAGATGCAATCAAGAGGAGACAAGAATTATGGAGAGAGATCATCCTCTAATGGAAATTTGGGTGACCCTATCGCCTTCACCGTTCATTCAAAGAAGAGGAACAATAGAGGTCCGAGAAATTAAAACCATGGAAGAGTGGGGCCCAAAGGAAGGAAGGGAAGATGCTACACCTATAAAAAGTTTGGTCACTATGCAAGAGAGTGCCCTAATAGAAGGACTTCCCGTAGGATGATGACTACAACAATTGATAGTGGGGAATGATAATCAAAGGAACAATGTGTTCAAAGGAAAAAGGAAGGCTCCTTCGATCTAGTGGAAATGGAAAACCTTTCTAAGATGTCAAGAAATTCCGTACGAAGAGTATGATGTTGTTAATAATAAGAGAAATTAATTTATTATTGTATCTTCCCTCTCTATTGCATCTCCCTCGACACCTCGGGATGTCTCGTTGATTGACAGTGGTGCTTCAAGGCAAATTTCTCACTAGTTATAAAAAAGCCCTCTCTCATTTAATTGACAAGGATACTAGTCCGGAAATTATCCTTGGAGATAATGCCACCTATCCCCGTGAAAAGGACAGGGATCGTGACCTTCATCTATCTCAAGGTCAAGTCCTCCATTTATGGCACATGTGTTGTATGTACTCCGATTTGAAGAAGAACTTTGTGTCTATTTAGGCAATGGAAGAAAAAGGATTTAAGGTGGAATTATTTTATGGAAAGGTACATATCTAGAAGAATAAATTGAAGGAATCTCTTACTATTAGTTTTAGAGTTGATACACTCTTTCATGTTGGAGGAAGTCCATTGTAGGCTATCTCATGTGATACAATCCCTTAAACAGAGTTATGGCACCGTAGGTTTGCACACCTTCATTACAATCCCTTCCCAAAGCATGGAAGGTTGTGACAGGGATGCCAAAATTCTAAAAATTATCATGAAGGTATAAGGCCAAAGGTTGTGCCATAGGGAAGCATACAATGGGACCATTCCCCTCAAGTGTCACAAAGAAAACTGACATCCAGTGCTGATACATTCTCGATTTATCCGGTATGCTTCCTCCTCGACATCCTCGGGAGGATGTTCCTATTACATTACTTTTACAAATGAATTCTCTCACAAGACTCCGGATATATTTCGAAGAAGAAGGAAGAAGCATTCAAATGGTTTCGTACATTCAAGGCCTTGGTGGAAAATCAAACCGAGAAGAAAATTAAAGTTTTGAGGACCGAAAATGGGACCAAGTATGAGCCGCCTCTGAATTCAATGACTTTTACAAGAGAAGTTAGAATTAAGAGGGAAACCAATAAATCGTATATAATACTAAGAAAATGGTGTTTCTTAAACAAATAGGACCAATGTGGAAGATGCCCATGCCATGCTAAGGTGACCAAGGTCTTCCAAATTTTATATGGGGAGAAGTCATGGAAATACTACTGCGCATGCTCAAAATAGATGCCCATATTGCGATTCGGATTCCAAAACTCCCGAAGAAGTGTTCTATGGTAATAAAACTCGATTTTTCTCATTTTATACTTTTTGGTTCTCATGTTTACTTTCATGTGTCGGAAGAAAGGAGAAGCAAGATGATGCTTCTTGAAAGAAGGGAATGTTTGTGGGCTACGTTGAAATCAAGGCATATAGAACTTATGTGCCTCGCCAAAGAGAAGTGAGATATCCCATGATGTCACCTTTCGATGAAGATGATGCCCTTAAGAAAGGAGAAATCTTCCTACCTCCAAGGAAGACAAAGAAGATGAAGAAGAAGGGAAGTAGGAAGAGCCAAAGGATGAATTGATGTCCGATGTTGAAGGAATTATGGATATTATCGATCCATCTCCTTCAACAAGATAAGACCTCATGGCTCAAGGGTACTCACACAGATGCCGAGACATATTACCCCAAGGGGACATTCCATGAAAGCAAGAAGTCGAATAGAGACCAATGGTATCTAGTGTACCATGAGTACAATAGTACAATTTGAGCCTCGATCACTTGAAGAAGCCATAGAGCATCAAGTTTGGAAGGATGCTATGCACGAATAATATGATTCACCATGAAAAATGATGTCTGGGTGTTGGTCCCAGACTAAAGGAAAAAAAATATGTTGTCACTCTCGAAATGGCTCTTTAAGATCAAGCATGGATTTGATGGTAGTGTTGATAAGTAAAAGACAAGATTTGTTGTCCGAGTCTTGTCTCAAAAGAAGGCATATATTATGATGATATTTCGCCTATATCTCTCACTATACCACCATCTAATCTATCATTTCCCTTGCCGCAACACAAATATGGAGTCTCCACGTATGGATGTGAAGACCGATTTTCTCGATGGTTCTATAAATGAAGAGGCGGCGTGGAGCAACCTCTCGGGGGTCAAAGTCCGAGACAGAGACACCTATGTATTCAAAGTTGAAGAAAGCCTTATATGGGTTGAAGTAAGCCCCCAGGGCTTGGTATGAGAGGATAGATAGTTACTCGATGAAGTTGGGCTTCACTCAAAGTAATGTTGATCCAAACTTTACTTTACAAGGTTGATAGCGCAAGGCCTCTCATCTTCGGTTCTCTATGTCGATGATCTCTTCCCCGATGTGTGTTGACCCTCTCATTCATCAATGTAAGAGGGACCTAGCTTCCGAATTTGAAATGAAAGACCTAGGAATGATGCACTATTTCCTAGGCTTGAGGTATGGCAGAGAGTCGGGCGAAATTTTCCTTTCTCAAGGAAAATATGTCACGAAGCTACTAGATATATTTTTTATGGTGGAATGTAAGTCTATGTTGACACTAATGGAGCTCAAATTTAAGAATTTGTGTGGAAATGTTGTTGGGCTCGTGCTAGAAAATCGTATCGAGTATCAAAAATACGTGGGGGGACCCCGATGTTCATAGTGAACTCCCATCCGTATGTATATTTTTTCATGTACACTTTTAGTCAACATATGGTCGATCCTCATCAAATTCACTAGATTGGTGCCAAGAATCTATTAATATATCTTCAAGGCACAATCAACCATGGGATGAGATACATTGCCGTGAGTTTGAAACTCCATGGATATACCGATGTCGATTGGGTCATAAAGGTGGTGGATTGCAAGAGTACATCCGGATGTTGCTTCACCTTGGGTTCTCGCTTGATATCTTGGATGAGCAAAGAAGTAAAATTCATTAGCTTTCAGCACCGTTGAGGCCGAATACATTGCAACGAGTATGGCTTGTTGCGAAGTTGTTTGGTTGCGAAAGCTCTTCAAGGAGATGTTTGGGCATGTGCTAGATACCACCGTTATCCTTTGTGATAACCGCCGTGGGATTACTCTTCTAAGAATCTCGTGTTCCACGATCAATCTGGCATATTTGTATCAAGTACTTCTTTATCCGGATATGGTATAGCAGCAAATCGTAAAGCTCAATCATATAGGAACCATGAGCAGGTCACAAATATTTTCATGAAGCCCCCGGAGAAGGTCAAGTTCTTAACCTTGTGAGAAGCTTGGAATCGTGAAAGACCCTATTCCGAGGGTCCCACTTGAGTTGGACTATGAGCCTGGGCGCTTTGGGTGGCTTGGGGATAATGTCTCTTGAGATATAAGAAAACACGAGGCTAGTCATGTTGAACATTGCTGTGCATCTCATTTCCACCGTTATGATATTGAGTTGGTTCACCTCTCTTTGATCTATGCCCCGCACGCATCCTACCCATGGAGTTTTAGACCATGGGAAGTACCTCTCATTTGGACAATGAGGTGGGAACAAGATGAGAGCTAGCATATCCATGGATGCATCAGAGATTTCCATACTCGCTATGTCTAGGATGGCATGTGTCCAACACCTTGATCCGGGATCAAGTATGATGAGGCTCTTACCTCTAAACTAATGTCGTGTCCGTAAAATAACTTTGGGTTAGTATGTGACTCTTTTGAGTCTATTGAGGTTTTATCCTCTAAAATGACTTCTCGCCGCAATCTAACTTCGTTAGAAATGAGACTCTTTTGAGTCTAAGAGAGTTTTTAACTCTAGGGTGACTTCGGGTCGACTCGAGCGTCGATGTCTTTAACTCACCTTTTTGTTCTATTTGAGGAGAAGATATAGTAAAAGCTAGTTACAGAAAGATGACGCACTACCCTAGACAATGGTACTAATGGATGGAATAGGTGATGTATGGAGATCTCCCTAGTTGAGAGAGAGTGTTAATTTTGGGCAACTAGGTCCAAAAATCCATGTTTCACTCGCTCATATGATGATGGCCAGGCTTTTTGTTGGATTCCTTCTTTCGGGATGAAGGCGCAATG